>JBBPOS010000344.1:0-32316 GCA_038091575.1 Leccinum subgranulosum
TGGGTGGGGCGCAGCCCAGCCCGAGCATGTGATCTCGGACCGACTGACCGGGGTGTGCCGAGACCCGAAGCGGTGAAGACTCCGGCCCTCGCACGGGAAGGCACGCCACGGAGAAAAAACAGGACGAGGCTGGATTGAGACGACACGACTATGTAGGAGTACAGAGGGGAAATCTTAGGCAAGGACACTGCTACAGGAAAACAAACGAAAAGGGAGATGGTGGGTGGGTCGAAAGAGAGAGAGAGAGAGAGAAAAGGCGCGTCGACGACAAAGAAGCGGGCCAAGATCCACGAGCATACACTCGATGGATTATATAGCTTCTTCGTCGTCGGAGCCCGAAAACCCACTTCCAGTGACGTCGATCCTCTGTCACCGGAAGCTCCCGCGCCCAACTAACCGCCACCTGTGACAGCCTCGTTGGTTCCCAGCTTCGCCGCACCCAACAACCCACCCAAGTACTCACTGTATATCACCCACAGAACTTATGAACACAGACTTAAACTCCAGTAAAGCCTTGAATCCGCCCACGTCGTATGTACATCCTGTCATCATCCTTGGCAACGTGCTGAGCGAGATTTTAGGGCGGCAAAGGCGATCATCATCAAAGGTTCGTCATTCAAACAACAACACTCCTGTCATTGGCATGTTAACCTTCGTTTTTTTCAGACATCGGACTTCGTACACTAGAGCAAAACAAGCTCTCGATTGCGAGGAAATATCAAGTCGAATTTTCCGTGGGCGATACATCAAGGATGACGAAGAAAGCAAAAGAGAAAAAGAATTATGCTGCATGGAATCAGAATTTGTTTTTGTGGGTGCATTCTTGCAGTTCCATGACAGGGAAATGAATAGTGTCAGTGATGGCGACGACCGTTCCACCATCGTCGTGAAGGTTTATGAAAAACATATCACGCGAAAGGACGTATTGGTCGGCAGTTTCGCTGGTACAATCGGTAGCGTGCTGGAACATCTCAAGGATGGCGGTATGAACTCATTTGTCTTGATTTCTGCTGAATCCTGATGTGATCTCTCTGATCAAAGTCCTCGAGGAGCCTCTTCCCAACCTGGATGGTTCCGGTCACTCTGGGTTTACGATCAAGTTCACTGTATCCTCCGACAAGCATGGGGACGTGAACGCGGATGAACGTCAAGCTGCAGATGCTGTCACCGGGGCGACCGAAGCGGTCGGGGCACTCGTTCCCACGCCCGCAGTTGTCGGGGCGCTGAGCACCGCGGTTGACATTAGCTCGAGGGTTGCGACCGGTATGATGACGTCCGATCAGATTTTTGGCGTTCTGTTGCAAAGGATCGACCTGTTCGACAAGATCGTGGCTAGTATCGCACAGGTATTTGTTGTTCACCGTCTTGACTGCCGCGGTCCTGAATGTGATTGTGTGACACAGCTTCACCCATACACGTCGCTTGCTTGGTCCGTATTATCCGCTGCAAACAAGGTATGTCTCTTTATCGATGATTTTGTTATCGCTGATCCCTGATGATGGTCCTCACAGGTGCTCGTGAACCAGAGAGACCGCGACGACCGAGTCGTTCGCTTGGCAGGCACGATGAGCGACGTCTTCAGCTTCGTCAACGATGCCGAACCCTTGAAGGCGATTGAGGCGCACGTCAAGATTATCATGCTTCTGATACTGCAAGTGACGGAGTGTGGTTACTTCATCACCGAATACGTCAAGCAGAAGAACTTTTGTCAGTCGTCGTCTAATTTATGATGCGTACCCTCACCTCCATCTCTAGGGATTCGAATGGCGAAATACACGGTCTCCGATATAGATGCTAGGATTACAGATTACGAGAACAAGTTGCGAGAACTCAAGACGGCGTTCTTGGAGGGAGTGTCAGTGCAAACGGGTGTCACTGTCGTTCGCATGATGAATATAGTGGAACATGCTGGTACGTCTCATTCTTTGGACCGTGGGCAGATGCTCACGAAGTTAATCAGTTGAATCGATCGACTTGAATGACATGCCATACGCTTTCAGGGCTAGATATGCGGAAGAAAAAGGATGCCTGTCTGGAACGCGCGAGTCCTTCCTCCGCGAGATATGTGACATCCTCAATGATCCTGATGAGAATGCGCCGCGAGTTTGCTTGCTCAGTGGCGTGGCTGGCTCGGGCAAGTCTGCAGTGGCTCACTCCATCGCCCGACGGTACGATGAGCAACAGCGACTAGGCTCGTCATATTGCTTTTCAACCACAGACGTTGCGAGGCGAAATCCTCAAAATCTGTTCAGCACGATCGCACGCGACCTATCTGATCACGACCCACAGTACAAATCCGCCCTTTGGGACATCGTGAAGGATAATCGAGCACTACGGACGTCGCCGTCGCCGTTTGAGCAAATCAAACGGCTCATTGTCGAACCTAGCCAGCATCTCCACCTCATTGGCCCATTGATCATTGTCATCGACGCCCTCGACGAAAGCGGTGATCGAGATGGTCGTGAACAAATCCTACGAACTCTCTCTCAACACATCTCCGACAACTCTCTTCCTACCAACCTTCGCTTTCTCATTACTGCTCGACCTGAAAGCGATATCCTCTCTGCATTCACATCTGCCCCACATCTAGTTCGCAAACACATGGGGGATATCTTAGATAAGGAGGTCGACGAGGACATCGAGAAGTTTATCCAGCATTCACTTCGCCAATACACTGAACTTGAAACTTCTTGGCCTCACCAAGAGTGGTGTCGACTGCTCGTCCACCACTCACAGCATCTGTTTCAGTGGGCTTCCACTGCATGCGGATTCGTTCAGGGACGTGGTAGCATCGGAGTTAGCCCAAGCAAGCGACTGAGGACGCTGTTACAACATGGTGGCAATACCACAATTCGCCCTTTAGATCAACTGTACATGACGGTCTTGAATTAACTCTTTACCTGGAGCGAGTCTCAGCAGTCCTTTCGAGAGGTGATGGCGACTGTACTAGCGCTGAAGGAACCACTATCCCTGACTGCACTTTGTGTTCTCTTCGAGTCGAATGACAATCTGGATGTTCGAGATATCATCAAACCCATGGGATCTGTGCTGGATGGCGTATTTGATGAAGAGAAACCAATTCGACCACTTCACACTTCATTCCGTGATTTCCTACTGGATGAATCACGTAGTACCATCTTCTATGTCAACATTCAATTGGAGCATTCACTTTGTGTCGGGCGAGCATTGCTTGCATGCATGCAAAAAAATCTTCGATTCAATATATGTGGTCTCAAAGACTCTCGACAATGCAACTCGGCTATCTCTGACCTGCCAAGTCGGGTGAGGAGAGCCATTCCACCACAGTTGATGTATGCTTGCCAATACTGGATGTTTCGCCTGGAACATGGCAACCTTGCTGCTGACCAGGACCTGTTGAATGAGATCACAATCTTCTTTGAGAGATTCTTCCCCTACTGGCTGGAGGCCATCAGTCTTCTGTCGGTCTTGTCACCACAGCTGTTCATCCTATCTGCCATTGAAAATTGTACTATTCTGAGAAAATGTGCCAAGGTAAGATTGCCTATAACAATATGTAGTCAGTGCTAAATCAAAACCTGATAGGACCATCGGGTTGCCACATTAGCTTCAGAAGGATCCCAGTTCATCCAAGTGTTTGCCCCTGTGTTGAAAGAATCCACACCTCATCTCTACCTATCAGCCATGGCTCAAACCCCCACCAACTCACCACTCTGTGCAATTTGGCACAGTCATCTCCAAAAGCATATCCCAGTCACCTTGGGACATCCTGCAAATTGGCCAGCTGAGGTTCATACTATGCAGGGGCACAGTGCTGCAGTTTATTGTGTTGCCTATTCACCTGATGGGACTCATATTGTATCTGGCTCTCAGGACAGGACCATTATGGTTTGGAATGTGGCTAGTGGTCAAGTTGTGGCAGGACCATTCAAGGGACATATAGACACCATCTGTTCTGTTGCTTATTCTCCTGATGGGAATCAAATTGTCTCTGGCTCTTCAGATAAGACTATCAGAGTCTGGAATGCAACCAGTGGGCAGCTTTTGGCAGGACCATTCCAGGGACACACACATCAAGTCTGGTCAGTTGTCTATTCACCAGATGGGATCTATGTTGCCTCTGGCTCTTCAGACATGACTGTTAGAGTTTGGGATGCAATCAGTGGTCAGGTTGTGGCAAGTCCATTCCTAGGACATACAGATTTTGTATATTCTGTTGCCTATTCACCTGATGGGACCCACATTGCTTCTGGTTCTGAAGACAACACCATTAGGGTTTGGGATTCCACTAGTGGTCAGCTTGTGGCAGGCCCTTTCCAGGGACACACAGAAGGGGTCAACTTTGTGGTGTATTCACCAGATGGGACTCACATTGTCTCTGGCTCAGATGACAAGACCATCAGAGTTTGGAATGCAACCAGTGGTCAACTTGTGGAAGGTCCATTCCAGGAACACACAAAAGCCATCTTTTCTGTTGCTTATTCTCCTGATGGGAATCAAATTGTCACTGGCTCTCAAGACTGCAGCATCAGAGTCTGGGATCCAACCAGTGGTCAACTCATGGCAGGTCCACTTCAAGGACATACAGATTCAATTCTCTCCATTTCTTGTTCACCTGATGGGACCTACATTGTTTCTGGCTCTGCAGATAGCACCATTAGAATTTGGAATGCATCTAGTGGTCACCTTCTAGCAGATCCTAAGCAGGGACACACTGACACAGTTGTCTTTGTTGCCTATTCACCTGATGGTACCCATATTGCTTCTGGTTCTAGGGACATGACTGTGAGAGTCTGGGATGCAACTAGTGGTCAACTTATGGGTGGCCCATTCCAGGGACATACAGGCTCAGTCTGGTCTGTTACATATTCACCTGATGGGACCCACATTGCTTCAGGTTCTGAGGACAACACCATTAGGGTTTGGGATTCCACTACTGGTCAGCTTGTGGCAGGTCCATTTCAAGGACACACAAAGGAGGTTAACTGGGTTGCCTATTCACCTGATGGTATCCATATTGCTTCTGGCTCTCGGGACACAACTGTGAGAGTCTGGGGTGCAGCTAGTGGTCAGCTTGTAGGCACATTTGAGGGACATACAGGCCCAGTCTGGTCTGTTGCCTATTCACCTGATGGGACCCACATTTCTTCTGGCTCTCAGGACAACACCATTAGAGTTTGGGAATCTGCTAGTGCCAAGTGGTCAGCTTGTGGCAGGTCCCTTCAAAGAACACACAGATGAAGTCTACTCTGTTGCCTATTCACCAGATGGAACCCATATTGTCTCTGGTTCTAGAGACATGACCATTATAGTTTGGAATGCAACCAGTGGTCAGCTTGTGATGGGGCCATTATGGGGACACACAGATTCAGCTTGGTCTGTTCACTATTCTCCTGATGGGATACACATTGCTTCTGGCTCTGTGGATAACACCATTAGAATCTGGAATGCAACTAGTGGTCAGCTTGTGGCAGGTCCATTCTTTGGGCATGGTGGCTCTGTCCACTCCATTTCTTATTCACCTGATGGCACCCATATTGTCTCTGGATCCTCAGACAAGTCCATCAAGGTATTGCAAATACAGCATCTTGTTGCTTTTGGGAGTTCACATGAGAGAGATGGCTGGATTGAATCTGGCAATGAGAACCTTTTTGCTTGGATTGCTCCTTGGAATAGGTCTCACTTTTGTCTTCCTGTTCACTCCTTGGTCATATCTCCCACTCAAACATATCATCCTCCTGCTGTTGATAGATCTTTGTCGGGAGAATCCTGGATATCCTGTTGGAAGGATTGATCATATCATGGTACTACTCTACAAGTACTCTATATCATTCTTGTTTTACACCATACTGTATGCCAATTGAGACTCATCTACCCATGACAATATAAGACATAGATAAGCTGATTGAAAAAATATAAAAAGATAAAAATGGGTCATAGAAAGATGTACTGGAATATACATGGGGATTGAAGTAAGGAGGATGGCATCAGTGTAGCTAGAAGAGCAAGAATATAGTGGGTGCAATATATGGTGAGGCTTGAAGTGTGGAATAGTCAACTGGGAGAGCAGTAGGAACCCATTGTGAACTTGCCACACCATGCACATCAGATGAACAAACAGATGGAGCCAGCAGAACACAATGTCTGGAGCCCTGTTAACCATCACTTGCTTTGTTCTCGTGACCCATCGCCTCACATTGTTCTCGCACCTACTAACCTCTATCTGCTTTACTGCCATCATTTGAATTACGAGACTTGGAATACGGACAGTTGTGTGGTGAGTGGACTGAAGGAAGAGAAAGAAAGACATCACAACTGCCCATTATATGTTTAAAAATGACCATCGGTCGAGTCATCGCTTATGACTGCTCCCGGATGCATCAAAATCCAAAATGTACTACGGTAACGGAACTTCGGTATCCTCATCACGGTCTCCGTCAGTGACTAACAGAATTACCACGGGTGGTCTGAAAATGTGTTTTTTCTGTGAAATGGTTGAGATCGCTTCACCTCCGTCATGAATCGATGCTCACGTGAAAGCAAATCCAACCCTGTTGGCATCCGTATCGAACACCTGTCAAAAGAAAATCAACTCGTGATGCTCAGACGACGAATCTACACTCAGTGTCACTCACCGAATAGTATCTCTCCATAAACTTTTGCCCGAGAATGAAATCAAATCCCTCTCCACTGGCACTTCCCGATTTGCCAACCACACCATACTGTTTTCCAGCGACACCACCCCACGCTACGTTCTCGTCCTGGGGAACTAGCTGGGCGGGAACATCCATGACGAACACGCTGTCACCGATCACGAAACTCAGGGGTTCCATTAGCGGGATGGAGGAAGGAGGAATTTCAATGAGATTCGTGTCTAAATCGAACTTCGCTCCTGGGATTGCATTCATGTACGACGCAAAGAAATCGTTCGCGAAGAGGACCTCTGTTGCGTCCGACATTTGGATCAGACCTAACGAACCACCATGCAATGAGGAAGAATACATACGTGTGGTACCGGTGTCGACGATCCCGGCGGTAGAACAGGGAATGACAGTGTGGCTGCCGTACGTAGACAAAGTGACATTGATACCCCAGTAATAGCCAGCCGGCTTTGTCTGGGTTACGGGAACGTAAACCAGCTTGCCCACGTACTGTATGCAAGTGACTTAACACCGAAAAATATTATATCATGAAAGAATGGTGCTCATACCAAGCTCGGATCAACGCCTCCGAAAGTTAACGCGCCATCTGCCAGTGCTTTAGTTACAGACATGGACCAGACATCAGAACACTTACTCGTGTCACTGGAGCTCGTCGAGGGGGCAAAGTAAATGCCTAGTACTTGGTTCTGGATCAGTCTCTGCGACACCAGATTATTCATCACCGTCGGAATCGACACGTTTTTGTCATTTATAATCGTGACTGATGTAAGGTCGACAGGTCCGACGCCGAAGATGCCGTCGACACCTGGGAACCCGGCGTAAGAGAGCGCATCACCAATGGACTGGTTGGTGATGACGAGGTTGGGGGCAAGTGTCACCTGGTCGAGGTCTGTCCCGAGCGTTGTCAATAACTGAGGACATCGTCTTCGACGCACTCACACTCTGGCCCAGTGAAGTTACCCGACCCATACGTTACGTTCACGCTTTGCCCCGTAGGGATACTCGTGGGCGTCCGGACATATGGAATTCCAGTACTGCAACAAGGCTCGCATGTCATGCGACCTCGAAAGATATGCGCACGCACCCACAAAAAGTATTAGAGGAGCCCGTGTCCACAATGAGGTGATAGTACGTCGGAGGATTCCCGATACCGACACTTAGCGTGTACTGGACGTACTCCAAATTGGTCGCTGGAACGGTAATCGATCCATCGGCTACACGATTCTTGAAGAATGCAGCACGTGCACGGTCCGCGGCAGGAGACCCCTTGAGGTACGCTCCTGTGCGCTGTAGTCTGGTTAGTGCAACAGTGACTGGCGACGCAGCTTGAGAAGGTGCACATGCTGCGAAGAGGACGACAGAGAGTGCTACAACAATTGACCTCAGCATCGTGTCGATAGAAGGAACACAAACGCCGTTGTCGACATATTAAACATTTATGTGTGAGGTAAACGAACACGTACACAGTGTGAGAGAAGGAAGCACTCGGGCGAACAAAGCTCGCTCTTGTAAATGTAAGTTATCGGGGATAACAAGGATTATGTAACGTCTCCATGGAAGACAGCCTGAGAGCTCTCCAACTTCAAGTTGAACTTGAACGCTTGAACCCATATCCCTCCGACGGATCATCTTCGTTGTCCAAGGCCGTCGCCATGCCCTTAAATTGAACAATGAAATATGTACATAGCAATAACCAATTCATATTAGATACGTAACTCACATTTCAGGCAAAGTCCAATGCGGCGTTAAACAAGCGTTGAATGAACTTTTGACGACCAAGAGCGGTGGATTTTTCTGCCACTTCCAATGGCCGACTGAGTTACTCACTGTAGATAGGAATATTAATTCGGTAGTCGGCGACCGGGACTGCACAAATAAGTGGATCAGAGTCTGGTCATTTTTAATCCACTTTAGTGGTAGCTTATCGCTGCAGCAACATTTAAGCGACTCCAGCTGCTGGTCCGTAAAGTCGAAAGTGTTTCAGAGAAGCAGCGTAGCTGTCCCGGTACCAGTGTCGGATCCTGCGTCGCGATGCAAGAACCATACTAGTGATCTTGAGATGCCGAGGCGTTTGTCATGGAAGGCGGAGTCACATCTCCATAGTGCTCTCCTCCCCACCCAGGCCCGAACAAGTTAGAATTGGGGGATACAAGGGACATCAAGTAGAGAAAGTGTGGTTTCTGTGAAAGGGTAAGGCTCAGATTGATTCAACTGCAACATGAACCAAGACATACGTAAAGGCAAATCCAACCTGGCTTGCGTCCGTGTCGAAAACCTGTCAAAGTAGAATAAGTTTATACTTCTCTGACGACAAACCATCACAGACCGCGTAGTATCTCTCCATGAACACTTGCCCGAGAAAGAAATCCAAGCCCTGTCCACTATAACTTCCCAGTTGGGCGACCAGGCCATACCGTTTTCCAGTGACTCCACCCCACTCTATGTTTTGGTCTGCGGGAACTAGCTGTGCAGCGACGTCTAGAACAAACGCACGGTCACCGATGATAAACGTGAGGGGTTGCATAGACGGGACGGAGGAAGGGGGAATTTCGAGAAGACCTGTGTCTAAGTCGAGGTTTGCTCCTGGGATGGCATTCGTGTACGAAGCAAAGAAATCATTTGCCAAGAGAATCACTAGTGCATATTCGTTTCGAATCAATAGAGTCGACATGTAACGGGGAAGAAACCTCCTTACGCGTAGTACCAGCATCAACAATCCCGGCCGTGGAATTTGGGATGATAGTCTGGTTACCGTACGTCGACGAGGTGATGTTGATACCCCAGTAACGGCCAGCTGGTTGCGTCACCGTTACGGGAACGTACGTCACCTCACCATTGTACTGTATAGGGTAATTGCCAGTCAGTCGCCCAGCTGATACTGCACCATAGAAGAGCCGTATTCATACCAAACTCGGATCGGTTCCTCCATAAGTCAATGCACCATCTACCCACTCGGATGAGTTGTAAACAAAAGCCGGACGTCAGACACTTACCGTTGTCGGTAAGGTTCGTCGGAGGGGCAAAAGAAATACCCACTATTTGCTTTTCGATTAATCCCTGTGACATGAGGTTGTTCATGACAGTCGGAATCAATGTGTTCTTGTCAGGCGAGAGCGACTGATTTGTGAGCCCAACTGGTCCAATGCCTAGGATGCCATCGACGCTGCCGAAACCTTCAAAAGTAATTGCGTCTGCGATGGATTGGTTGGTGATGACTAGGTCAGGTGCGAGTGTCACCTGGTCGAGATCTACTCGCTGTTAATAGTCAGGCATGGACAAGATCTCGACATGCTCACACTCCAGCCCACTGAGGCTTGCTGACCCTAATTCAATATTCACAGTTTGCCCCGTAGGAATGCTGGTAGAAGTCCGAACATATTTGATGCCAGTACTGCAACAATGTCAAGGATCATACATTATGCGACCTCAAACGACCATCTGCACTCACCCACAGACAAAGTTCGAGGAGGCGGTGTCCACAATAAGGTTATAGTATGTCGGAGGACTACCGACACCAACGCTTGTTATGTATTGGGCATAATTGATGTCGGTCGCTGTAGCGGTAGTTAGTCCACCGTTTCTCTTGAAGAACTCGGCGGCACGAGCACGATCTGCGTTAGGAAATCCATGGAGAGACGCTCCTTCGTGCTGCCGTTTCGTCAGTGGAATGGTAAGGGGCGGGGCCGCCTGAGAAGCACACGCTGCGAGCAAAGCAACGAAGAGTGAAACAGAAAACGACCTCATGATGTGGGAGCGGGTTGGATGCAGATGGAGCGGACGATTGTGGACATTCGTAAAATGCGACATGAATGCTGGAACTATGAGAGAATGAATAAAGGCATCAGCTCAGTGGCCCGGTCGGAGACTCGAGGGTAAATAATCTTACTGTTTAGCAAGGACACCTGCTACAGTACCAACTTGTTTCGGAATATGATCTAGGACTGACAGGTACACTCAGTTCGGCGACTCATATGTGTACCATCCTCCCGCCGGGCCGTTACTAGTAGTACCATCAGTAATGTGCACTGTGAATGCACTTTCAACAGAGGATTATTGTTTCCTGACCTAGATTTGCAATCAGTTGCCATGTCCCACTCAGTTCGGGATACTACAATCGGGTCATCCAGGACCGTGAATATTTGGATAATGGTGGAATGTGGATGAAACCTCGGAACGTCTCAGGCTTAGAATTCCCGTGGAACACGCCGGTGGCTGTG
This sequence comes from Leccinum subgranulosum, assembly GCA_038091575.1. NCBI lineage: Eukaryota > Fungi > Basidiomycota > Agaricomycetes > Boletales > Boletaceae > Leccinum > Leccinum subgranulosum. The sequence continues at coordinate 10,859 of JBBPOS010000344.1, forward strand.
TTGCGTGAGTCCCAGCCTGAGTGCCCGGACCGGGCCGTCGACGACTAGGATCATCATGGTCATGCAAGCAGCAGAACTTTGATGAGTCTACTTCGTTGTCCGACGCCACTACCTTGCTATGCAGGCATTTCCATCGAGACAGAACGTGACGGTACGGTAGCTATCACAATACGTCTTGCTTCATGTCGGGTCACTGCCAAGTGGTTCGTGATGCGGGATACAGTAAGCTGTAAGCGTACCGCTGATGAACAGACGCACACGTAGTAATATCCAAAAGTTGAAGTACGTATAAAGAGCAGATGCTCTGGGACGATACACAACATCAAGTTGTTTTCCCCTCAAATGAACTCATCATCCTGGCGCTACTCCTCATGAAACCACTCTGTATCACAGTGTAATGGATTTCGTCCCGGATGCATCGGAATTAAGGTTGAAGACATCAAACGGCGGTAATTGGGGTCAAAGTATGGTTCCTGCGAAAGAGCAAACTGAGATCGACTCACTGAATCAAACGTGGACCAACACTCACGTGAAAGCAATTCCGACTCGCTGGTTCTCCGTGTCAAAAACCTATCAGATGAAATCAGCTCCTGCTTTTCGGCGGCGACGAACAGTTACCGACCACATAATACCTCTCCATTAACCTTTTGCCAAATATGAAATCAAGCCCGCGACCGCTAGGATGTCCCAAGGAGTTGACCACACCATACCGTTTTCCATACTTTCCCCATCCTTTGGTCTGTTCTTCAGTCAATAGTTGTGCAATGGCGTCTAGAGTGAATGTGCGGCCACCGATGTCGAAGTTGAGGGGTTGCATCGAGTGGACGGAGGAATTAGGGAATATGATGAGACCCGTGTCTGGATCAAGTTCTGCCCCCGGGATTGCTTTCATGTATGGAGTAAAGAAATCGGTTGCTAGGTAGATCACTGGGAATAGCATATATAGCATGTTAGCCGAGTCAGAGGCAGTGATGAAGAAACCGTACGTGAGGTACCGGTGTCGACGATCCCGGCAGTGGAATTGGATATCATGGTTTTGTTAGTGTATGTAGCAGAAGTGATGTTGATTCCCCAGTAGTGGGAAGCTGGAGGAGTATCCGTCACGGGAGTATACATAAAATCGCCCTGATACTGGGGATGCGAGTCACTTAGCTGCCCAACTTTAAGACATGACAAAAGCATGCCATTCGTACCAAGCTCGTATCAATCCCTCCGAAAGTCAATGCACCATCTGCTCATATCGAATGAGTAAACAAAGACTATGAATCGAACACAATAAATAGTACTCGCCATTTGAGTTGGGTATAGGATCCACCGGAGGGGAAAAGAAAACACCGAGTACTTGATTATTGATTAATCCTTGCGAAAGAAGGTTGTTCATGATAGTTGGAACTGTTGCACCCCTGTTAGGTGAAAGAGTTCCATTTGTGAGGTCGACCGGTCCAAGGCCGATAATACCATCATAGCCTTCAAAATAAGAAGAATCAAGCGCATCGCCGATAGATTGGTTAGTGATGGTGAAGTTGGGTGCGAGTGTCACCTGGTCGAGATCTGCTCGTAGTTGGTACTATAGTTAGTCGTGGACAATTTTTCGACGTGCTCACATTCTATCCCGCTGAAGTAACCTGTCCCATAAGAGACGTTCACTTTTTGCCCTGTAGAAATACTAGTCGATGTCCGATGGTACCGGATGCCAGCACTGCATCGATGATCGTACTGAGCGTGACATGAAACGATCGTCCGCACGCACCCACAGAAAGTGTTGGAAGAGCCCGTGTCGACGATGAGGTTATAGTATGTCGGAGGGCTACCGATACCAACGCGAGTGGTGTATTCAACGTATTTGTCGGTCGCTGGAATGACAGTCGATCCATCTGTGCCATTCACGAGAAATTCGAGACGAGCACGATCTGCGTCACGAATTTCCTTGGGAGACATTCCGGTGTTCAGCGCCCTCGTCAATCCAACTGAGATTGGCGAGGCGGCATGAGAAACACATGTCACAAGAAGGGAGATGAAGAGCGAAGCGGCAAACGACCTCATCTGTCGAGGGAGGTGAATGGAGGTCATGCTCAACATTGGGCATTCATGATATGGGTTGTAAAAGAAGGAATGCCCAAGGTCCTTGATACACGATCATGCCGCATCAGGGATTGGCATGACATTTTCGTGATGGACCTCCAAGGAGACTTGGCTACCAGACGCGGCAATCTGCAAATGACGTCCAAGTTTTTTCGTCGACCCGTATGAGTGGAGAGCAAGTGATGCACTAATTATAACATCGACTAGCTTAGCTTCGATCGACCGATATCCAATACGTTTCATAGCGGTGTGTTCCACAGCAGGCAAACTCAGCTCGAACAAGCTGCTGACCTCAGGTGACGTTGTATGGGATGACTGATGGTGGAATCCAATGATGGAGTGTCAACGGTTGGAGCTACTAGTTTCTACTTTGCTACTAGTTGAACTTATGGGGTAAACATACATGGACGCTTGAGGGCATGCTCACAAAGGATAGACCGACCGCATGTGGTCCTGATTTTCTTGAAAGAGGTGTGTTCTTTAACAAACCAGTTTGGTTCGCTTGGTTGCATCCATAGTATCTGTGGAAAGGTTGAAAGGGTGAAACTTGAAATGTTTGTTCCTGTTTCCGGTAGTTGTATACTTTTTCTCGTGCCAATCAATCCGCATGGGATCTCTCCTCTGTTGTGCCTCGCAGTGATAAGTTATCTGCGCAGTCTTCATGATATTCGGCGACGCTCTCGTGTTGACGGGTCGACCCTTGGGAAATAATGTAGTACGCTAGTACATACTTATGTACTTATTTACAGCACAGTATTACTGTTAACGTTTTTACTTACACCAGCCCTGGCAGCCCATCGGAGTCTCCCTATCGTACGCCCTCGACCGCACGCCCGACCTGCAACACCAGCTCGTCCATCCCCCACTGCCCCACGACGCTAACGCCCACCGGCCATCCGTCCTCGCCCAACCCAGCAGGGACGCTCAGCGCGGGAAGCCCAGCAAGCGAGGCAGGAACAGTCATCACGTCCTGAACGTACTCATCCACGCCGGTGCTCGACGCGGTCCCTTCTCCATCCGGCTGATCTGGGAGGGAGAGACGCGGGGCCGTGCGGATCGCAGATGGGTGGAGCAACACGTCGACCCCGTCCGAGGGCAGATTCGCACTGGAAGATGCCAGACAAGCAAGATGCACCCGTGGGTGACGAAACACCCTGTCAAAGTCATCCTTGACGTACGCACGCACGCGCTGGGCCTGTAAAAAGTAGTTATCAAACGCGCTGTATGTGGGGGAAGAAAGTATTAGTCTTGGTCCCCACCCGCTCTCTTTCTCGCTTGCTCGTTGTTCAACTCACTCGGCGGTGAGGGCATACGTGCCCAACAGAATCCGTTTTTGTGCCTCCCGGCCAAAGCCCGCAGAACGTGAGTGGGCGTAGACGTCGCTCGGTTTCGTGCAGGGTGCCCCATGGGGAAGCGTCACGTGGAGACCTGTCGACGACGACAGCAGGCGAGAGTGAGCGTTCGTCATCTATCCCGGCAGACGTGAAACGCACCGTAGTGAACCCCATCGAACCGGGCAAGATTACTTGACGCTTCGGCGCTCGCAATCACATAGTATGCACTCAGGGCATACTGCGTTGCCGGGAGAGAGACGGGCCGGACGGACGCCCCAGCGTCCTTGAGACGGCTGATGATGTTGCGCAAAGAATTGGTAATGCTGGTTTCTAGTTCTAAAGGAAAGTACTCCTACAAATCGGTGGTGATTAGATCAACGGAACGGGAAGGAGGAAAAGAGAAGACTACCTGAGGTATTCCGATTCGGAGGCCATCGAGGCTGTTGGGTTGCGCATTCGAAAATACTCCTTGTAAACATGATTCTACGATCGAACTCGCCCTCTTCCTGAGTCCAGGTGACGCGGCGGTTGGATCGCGGGGATCATATATAGATACGACGTCTGAACGATACGACAAATCGTGAGCGCAAGGAAAACGAGGCCTCTACTCAACACGTACCGAATACCTGCTTGACCGTGTCGACAGACTTGGCAAGCACGCCAACACAATCGAGGCTGTCTGCGAACGAAACGACGCCCCACCTGGGATCGTTGAGCGTCCGCCTACGTAGGAAAAAGAAACATGATCACCGACCTGCTGATGAGCCCGTACGAGGGTTTGAGCCCGACGACACCGCAATATGATGCAGGCAGCCTCACGGACCCGCCCGTGTCGGTCCCCAAAGCGCTTTGACATTTTCGTGTCAAAACGAGAAATGGCTATGAGCAACTGACGAGTACGCACGCGTCACACATCCCAGCTGCCACACTCGCCGCACTCCCTCCCGAGCTGCCACCCGCGGACCTGCACTCGCGGTCTGTTCGGGGAACTCCAGCGTGGTCGATGGCTGGCTGATACGGATTAACTACGGGACCGTGGATAGAGTTGACGTTGAGCGACCTGCGCGGACGCGCACGCGACGGTTGAGTCAGTCCCCATACTGGCCAACTCTGTACGCGACGCACCCCATGCCAAACTCGTCGCAGTTGGCTTTTCCGACGATGTGGGCCCCCGCATCGCGGAGAAGCGCGACAGAAGTTGCGTCAAACGGCGAGATATACTCTATTCCGCGTCGGGTTCTGCACGAGCATGAAATGGAAGGGGGGCGACGCACCAGCGAGCATAGCGGAAGAACAGGTGGTTGGCAGAGATTCGGTGCAAATGTTATCCTTTATCGCGAGGGTCATTCTATGGAGCGGGCGGTCGTCGTGGGTCGGACGTCGTGTTTGGGAGACGTGAACGAGGGCGTTGACGGTAGCATTGAGATGTTGGATGTCGTGAATGGTGGTGAGCGCTCGTCTTTGTGAAATGGCAGATACCAAGCGACGTGTTGAGCGGCGCATCGAACAGAGACGGCATATTACGTACGAACGCACGCATCAACAGAGAGCGGTGGACTAGTAATTGTGGGTAACTATGGACGTGGCTTACAATACAAAGTTGTGTGTGTAATATGTAAGGGTGTAGCATGACGATATCGACAGCGTAATATAAGCAAACCAGAGGGTAATTGGAGATGGACGTTGGGGGAACCTATTAATAAAGATAGATCTAGATGGCGTCGCAGTCGGCAGAGTCCCTGGCCCTGAACCGGGAGACGAGACGACGAACCAGAGGTGGAGATGGAGGCGGACAGCGGATGGAATATAATAATCGCCGAGTGCTTGCTGCGGGATCAAGTTCAGTCCAAGCGGAGCACGCCTTCGTATATCGAGTACATGACCGCCGCGTTCGGCACGACGCGCATAAGATGGGCGCTGAGTCCGCTGTAGAGCGACCGCGCGCCTTCCTCGGCGATGACGATCCGTAACGTCTGCCAAAGACCGGTGTACTTGAGGACGCCGTTGACGCGAGGTTGTCGTAACCGCGTGCGGAGCACCTTTGTATTTCATTCGGGGAGAGCATGAGCGTCAGTCAGGCAGAAAGAGAGAAAACGCACCTCGTGCGGATATGTGATCAAACTCGCAACGCATTTGGCCGTGCCGGCGCTGCCAAGCATCCCCAGCCACTCTGCGACACCTCCCCGACCGTGCGTTTCCGCGGAGAGCCGCTTCAGCCGCTCATACAGCACCCACTGGATCGTGCCCTCGGTCACGCCAAGGTAACTCGCACTGAGACCCTTGTAGAACGCGCGGACGCCCTCCTCCCGGAAGATCTGCTTAATCATGGTGTAACTCCCGCCTACGATCCTCGATGCCGTCTGCCTCGTAGCCGTCGCATTTTTTGATACTGCTGTTGCTACTCCGGGTCCCTGTCGCCGCTCCTCTATGAGCTGTAACCGCGTCTTGACGACCCAGATGGGGTTCGTTGCCGTGCTTGTGACGACGCCGGCCATAGCTGCGGCAGCGAGGTGGACGTACGAGTTTTCCTGCCCATTATTGAATTTGTTTGCGATGATCTGCTTGCCGTTGCCATACGTGAAAAAGTTGATCGAACGCGCCGGGATGACGCCGACGAGCGTCGGACCAAGACCCTTGAAGAGCGCACGTGGGGACTCGTTGCGATAAATGTCGCTGTTGGCGAGAATGGGTGACGGAGCGGTGCATGTATGCGCGTATATGCGTTATATGTTATCTTGATCATACAAGAAGAAGCGTACGCACCGAAGAATATGTCCAGTCTCTACAAAGTGCCATAATAGGCCTCCGGAACGATGCGGGAGGGTAGCCACCCCGCCGCCGACCACGCCAACCGAGGCATGTTTTTCCCTGAACAGATCCGACTGTAGGCGCGTCTTGACGACGTCAAACGGGCTAGTGACGATGGCACCGCACATCCCACCGAGACTGTGGTGTATGTGGGTTCGAGGTTTCGCGTATAAGGAGAGCAGGACGGTACTCACCCGCCAGCAAAGAAATGCTGCCATGACTTTGATGGCAGAAACCTGCTCGTCGTCGTGGCCGGTGATGAGCTCGTCATAGCGTTTAGGAAAAAAGAGCCGAGGAATTTTTCTTAGGGTAAAAGGGTCACGTGACAATCACACCCATGTTCGTACTCTCCATCTTAAAGGTAATAACACAACTTGCTCTTGTCTTGACTCTGACCGTCGAGTGATCCCAGGACACCATCCCCGTCTTGCCAGCAAACTTTGGCGCACCAGCGCACCAGGCGATCACCGACGAGATCAACAAGAAATATGCGAATCGAGTCCTGCACGACGTCGGTCTATGTATATGTGTGTTTGATCTCGTCGAAGTAGGCGAGGGAAAGGTCCGGTACGGAGACGGATGCCTCTGGTACAAAAGTGCTCGTCGTCCCCTCCAGATTGTTTGCCTGCTCGTTTGACCCCCCCGTGTATCAAGCCAAATTTCGTCTGGTCGTTTTCAGACCCTTTGCGTCAGAAGTGATCCTTGCCAAGGCCAAGTCCTCCGACGAAGAAGGAATACGACGTGCGTACCTATGTGCCTCCTCAAAATTACCCTCACGATCCCAGTGAGCGTCGGCTTTTTCGACGACATGTACATCCCTCTTGCATATCTCCCCCAGCCTTCCGCCTTGTATGTATCCGAGTTTCTTCTTCTTCGCCGCACCTCTCACCTACCCGTAGTGATCCAAACGAACGCGCACATTTCTGGCTTCCAGAATCAGAATCAAAGACATCGCACGAACTCCTCGAGTCCCCCACCGCAGATCGCATGTATATTGATCAAGGCGAGATTGTCCGTGTTCGTGTCGAGGTGGATGAATTCTACGACGACGAGCCCGGTCCTCCAAAAGCTGCAGAGGGTGTCGTGGTCAAACGCGAGCCTCGAAGGGCGCCGTATACTGTCATCGTGAGTTTCCTTTCCGATTCGCAAGCGGGAGAGACATCCACGGTTCGGCGTAGTGTTCTATAGCTGAACAGGGCCTGGGACCTTTGACCTGGTGGAAGAACGCCCAACCGGATGGGGCTGAGATGGATCAAGGGTGATGCGGGACGAACGTGCTTCTTCATATAGAGCTGACTTGTCTCCTCGCACGATCGAGACCAAAATAAGAACAGACTCTGTAAGCACAGAGTAATTTCTCTTCTTTCGCTACTGCTGATGTGCTATTTTTCCCACTTTTCCTATCTGATTTCCTAGAACTATTACCAACTCTCAACAAAGTCTATCTCTAAGTATAGCTCCTCTTTGCATCAAAACTATACTACAGATAACTACAGGAAGACCAAACCTACTGTTTGCGTCAGCGAAGCCAATGAATCGTCGTATGACTCACGGAACCTATGATGGAAATCCTAAACACAAGCAGATATATTGTCCAACCCCTCACTGACAGTAAGCTTTCTCCTAGTAGCAACTATCAGACTATAAACGGGATGAATTCATCTACGTTCTCGCCGCCAACAATTCAAGGGTAACAATATTATTTCGACCGCGTCCTGTGACTCGAGACCTGGGTAACAACTGGACGACACACCAACGCTCTTGCGGGCAACCATATGCCGGAACATCCGACCCTCGTGCAACTTCATAATTGAATACTCCGCGGCGTGGTGTCAGCGCATGTCGAGCGACAACTTCCCCTCGGACAGTCACAACTCCACGTGCATGGTCTTGTCCGACCATGTGCAGGTTGTACTCGAGAAACCTCGTGCAACGTCAGTCAAACGTACCGAGACTTTCCCTTCTTATTGAGGTCTGGAGCTAAATTCCCATTGTCCCATGTACATGCATGCCTTTTTGACGCGTGCACATGCGTCATCTAGTTTACAAATTAGCGAGACCGGGGGCTGTTTTTTACTATCGCACCCGCGTGTTCGAATCTCACTGATTTTTGTCGCATTCTTAGACGTGCACTACACACCGTAGTACACTTCTTTCCTCGGCCTTCTCGGCTGTGAGGGGATAGTTGAGTTCTATATGTGTGTTGCAGCGATCATGATACACACACCAGCGCCACGGATCGGTGTCATTCACACACCATAGTCATAGTGGTGGATCTGAAGCGAGAAGGGAAAAGGTCGCATTAATGGACCACATGCATGACGGATCGTTGGTGGACCACCAATATTACAGGTTTCATGATCAAAATTAAATACATTCATCCTCTTCGCAGTGGCGCGATTGCCAAGGTATCCACCGGCGTGGTGCAGGACTCTTGGCCTTGGCGTTGCCAGGGAACCTCGAGGCCTCGAGGCCCGAACGGTCGAGATATTCAAACGGCGTTCACCCTAGGGATGAACTAGCGGCGACCTCTTCGAAGCTTACGAGACTCCTCTAACCTCTTCAGTCGTTTTCCTTCCTTTTTTCGTCTTCTTTGCACGCGTACACGCGTGTGCTTCCTGTCCGACAACCCCAAGGTAACCGTTGCGGTGCATAGTTGGCCGCCGTGCGCAAATGTTTATGCTCCATATGCCGGTAGGGGAATGTTTTGCCAGTCTTTCGTTGCCTCTGAGTCTCTGAGTCAATAATCTCCATGCACCATGCTCCCGTGCGCAGAAATTCGATCATACCCACTGAACGCGAGTCAGTGAATTAGCACAGACCATGATCATAATGATAATTCCTGTCAAGTCAGCGTAGGGTCCCACGAGAACTGTGCAAGAAAACGCAAGAAAACAGTTTTGACGAGTGTAACCCGCATGACATCATGTATTCTCCACCGACACATTCCAGAACTCCAAAGATAGGAAGTGATCGATGTACAGGCTTAGAGGCACTGGCAGAGATCTTTTCAAATCCAGAAAACATGACTGAATAAGCGCAAAATAAAACGAAAAGCATCACTTCTCCGTAATCCTTAGCCTCGCGCTTAGCAGCCCATCTCAATGCCGTTGTAAGGACCATCATGGTCGGAAAGGTCCCCATCAAAGATATTTGGCACGTCGCCGACAATGCACTGCGTGCTCGGGTTGTCCTGACCTGTTCCGAATCGACGTGTGTCAGTCACCTTCGAAAATCCGAGCACAAAGGGCATGAACGACTTACCAGAACACGCTGCCCACTCTCCAGAGTCTTGAATATGCACCTCTCCAGAGGGGTGAACAAAGCCCAAGAACATGCCAGGGCAGATCGGAATTAGGTCCTCCTCGTTGTTGATGTGGGTCAAGTGTAAGTTGGCGTCTACATAGTTGGCGAACGCTTGGTTTCCAACACGAGGGAGACCGTAGCCGATTGTCTGGAAGGTCGTTCCCTCAGACAACCAAAGAGGAAGGTAAAGCGAATCGAGCAGGGTGATTGCCGCGCCTACATGACAATGACGACATCGAGGTAGGAGTGATCATCAACCCGAATCAGTTACCCACGACAGAAACAAAGATTGGAAACATACTCACCCAGAGAGTGACCGACCATCGTTACCGACGTCGTACTATACTCAGACATGGTTTGCTGTACAGCAGCAAGAACATCCGTGGCAGTGCTGTCACGATCAAGTTAAAAGGGTAGCTAAAAGTGAGACGCAAATCGTACTCTGCCTGCTCATCCGCAAATCCACTGTGAACTTCAATGTCAGAGCTGATTCCTGGGAAGAGCGTTGAGTCCAAATTCGTCAGGAAGAAATCAGCATCGGTGACGAGGGATTCCCTATGTGCACAGTACTAGTGTGAGAAAAACCAGACAAAACATGCGTTAGACCTCACATTTCCTCAGGGTTTGTTCCTTGATGGGCGACGATCACCGTGTCGAGATTTGGATCGTATCCAACGTACCCTGCCATAACCCGTCAGTCAAGCTCCTCAGGTAACAGATCAATCATGTCTCACAGTACTGGATGGAGTCGCCGTTACCACCAGAAGCAACAGGTTTAAAGTCAGGGTTGCCTTCGCAGTTGGCTAGATTGAAGGGCAGCAGTCAGCGTTCCATGTACATATCATCCGCAGCACTTCAAATAGCCGCAACGTACTTCCACAATCCCATGCGAGCGTCTGGGAGGGGGTACAGTAACCCGCGCTCGCGTAATATGTGTACGGGTTAAAGTTGTCGATCTGCGAAGTCGTCAGCGCAGTTATCGACTGCCTCGCAGAGAGGGCTGGCGAGGCCTGGACCGCCACCGCACTGAGAAATATGGTAGCAGCGAGAATGTAAGTCATCGGAATCGCAACAATACGGGAAGGAACCCACAATCTGCGATCCACAACTTTATACCAGTCCCCGGCTGCAGTCTGCAGACCATTACAGGATCTCGCGGGCGGGGTATAATTGGCAATGATGCCGGCAGGAAGATGTGGGCAGAATCCCAGAGTCACATTGTAGTACTGGTCAGGCGGTCTAACAATGCGCGCTCGGGGTCCAAATGGAGCTGCGAGCACCTGAGGCCATGTCCATTATTTGAATCTGTGCTACCAAGGATCCGACCAACGGTTTAAGGAGGCCTAATTCGGGAACCGTCCGTCTACCGTCGTTATGTTCAGCGTGTGTGTGATTCGTGGTGGCACCATTACTCCATAAAGTGGGTTCCCTTTCGAAGACGCCACAGTCTAGAAGATCCGAAGAATCTTGGAAATTTGCACTAGTTGAACGTGCCAAACATCTGAGGAATTTATCTTGAGACCGTGAGACACCAGAAGGCACGCCGGTTCAGGAGCGGAACCAAGCAGAAAACGACCCACCTTTGGCCACCGTCCTCTGAACCTCGTTCCGATACTCAATCCACTGATTATGTTCTACCAGATCCAACGTCTACCTATACGTCCGCATCGTCTCCGTCAACGATACGGTGTACGGATACCCGCTCTTGACGTCCTCGTAATCGTGCAGGTTCCAGACCTCCCGGAATAGCGTGATCGTCTGCGGATCAAAGTCAACCGCGAGCCACGGAGCCGGACGATCTCCGTCCACGGACATGTCTCGTCGATTGATGTTGTATAGCCATGTATCAAAGACCGGTCAGGTGTCGAGCTTCTTGCGGAACGCGGTTGATTCGAACTGCAGCTTTTGACCCTCTGCATATAACTCCCAACCTCGTCCGAGCACATCTTCGACACATTTCATGTAGGTCAGGAGTATGATCGATTTATCGAGCCCAGGCGACAGCCCCCACGATCGACGGAAGACCCGCATCTGAGACATGTCATTGTGATATGCTTCCGAGAACTGGTATTGAGTCTCAAACGTTGAACTGGCAAGGACAGCGTCAGCCAGCACGGTTATAGATGAGAGACACGATGCGCGCCATATCCTGTAGATGTTTGATGTGCTCCTTGACAGAGTCAATGAGTAGCGTTTGAATACTCTTGGACTCGGATGGCACCTCGAATCTGGGAGTGATCGGGATCGCTTACACATCGTGTAAGCTCGAGGTACGAGAAGACGGAGACGGCTACCTTTGGTCGAATGAATAGCGTATGACTAAATTCCAATCCTTCAAGTTGTTTCTACGCCTGGAAGATGACGGGTTAGTCTAGACAATGTTACGTAAGTCTGTTTCCACGGTCGCAAAATCCGATGAATGTAGTAAACAACCTAACATGATAGATAGAGTATCTAAGTTAAGTATATGTCGTTGACGCGGAACTCTTAATCATGCAGAACTCGCAATCCAGAAAAAACACTACTGAATTCCCGAAAAAAAAGCGCACACCGAAAAGAAAATAGCACCATCACATCCAGTAACAAAGGGGTATCGAAATAAAATTCTCTGCAACTCAAAGTCTCGCGCTTAGCAGCCCATCGTGATGCCGTTGTAAGGACCATCGTGGTCGGAAAGGTGCCCAGCAAAGATATTTGGCACGTCGCCGACGATACACTGGTTGCTCGGATTGTCCTGGCCTGTTTTCAGATTCGACGCGTGTCGGTCGTCATTGAAAATCGAGCACGAAATAATAATGACTTACCAGGACACGCTGCCCACTCGCCAGAGTCTTCGATGTGCACCTCTCCCGACGGGTGAACGTAGCCCAAGAACTCGCCCGGGACAGTCGGAACCGGATCTTCCCTGTTATTGATGTGGGTCAAGTGCAGGTTGGCATCCACGTAGTTAGCAAAAGCCTGGTTTCCAACACGAGGGAGACCGTAGCCGATCGTCTTGAAGGTCGTTCCCGCAGGCAACCACAGAGGGAGGTAAACGGAGTCGAGCAGGGTGATTGCCGCGCCTGAGGTGAGAGTTATCGTCGACCCGAATCAGTCACTGGAGACGGATACAGATATTGTATACTCACCCAGCGAGTGACCGACCATCGTTACCGACGTCGTGCTATACTCAGACATGGTTTTCTGTACAGCAGCAAGAATAACCGTGGCAGTGCTGTCACGACCAAGTTAAAAGGGTAGGTGGAAGTGAGACGCGAGTCGTACTCTGCCTGCTCATTCGCAAATCCGCTGTGAACCAGGATGTCAGAGCTGATCCCTGGGAAGAGAGTCGGGTTCAAAATTCCCAAGACGAAGTCAATATCGGTGACAACGGAGAGTCTGCATCAAGGTATGAGAACAGACGAGCAATACATGATGACAGGCAACAGTAAAATCAGGCCTCACATGTCCTCAGTGTCTGTCCCTTGATGGGATACAATCACCGTGTCGAGACTGGCGTCGTATCCGACGTACCCTGGCACAATATATTAGTCAAGTTCCTCGCGTGGCAGAAGACGCGTCTCACAGTACTGAACATCATTGCCGTCACCACCAGATGCAACAGTCTTAAAGCCAGGGTTGGCTTCGCAGTTGGCTGGATTAAGAACGAATTAGCGTTCCATGTATATATCAGTTTAGAGTAGCACATGAACATGACATACCTCCACAATCCCATGCGAGCGTCTGGGAGGGGGTACAATAACCTGTACTCGCGTAATATGTGTACGGGCTGAAGAGGTCAATCTGCGCAGTCGTCAGCGCAGTTATCGACTGCCGCACGAAGAGGGCTGGTGGTGAGGCAAGGACCGCCGCCGCACTGAGAAATACAGTAGCAGCAAGAATGGAGGTCATTGGAGTTATCACAGTTGGGGGAAAAGTTCAAGGAACCCACCACTGAAGACAGTTGGAGTTTATAGTAACATAGTCAGGGTCTTATGGAAGCCGGGTATAATTATGTCATTGTAATGATGAGTCGGCAGGCTGGGTCGCTGAGTGCCTTACAATGTTTAGGAGCTGGGCGGTGATATATAATGTATGTCCCCATTAAGCCTAAGTGAAAAGCTTGCTTTACTGTAAGCTGTAAGCCTACCTGCGGTCGTGCCCAAGATTCGCAACGGTTCTACCAAGGGATAGTAGTCGGTGAGTGGTCTGCCTCAGGGAAAACCTTGGCCCAAGTGGGCTTCTTGTCTCTTCGTTGTATGCGCTCTGCATGGCATTCTTGAAACGGTAGAATACGGAAGAGTTCCGGAATTTCAGGGAGAAACGAACAATTGGACCCATGAGAGTCCTGGCACTGCAAAATAGACGTAACTTACGGCATACTGTACCCTGAATTTTCTATCGAGTTTGAGTAATTGGAGAAATGGCCCGCGCCACCTGGACCATCCAGTGGTGCTGGCACATCCATTTAATTATTTTTCAAGTCCCGCCCAATGCCCAGCTATACATACCTGGTCCGACCTGAATCGACGCTCAAGTCAGGTAACAGTCTTGCGGGCTTATAATGGTCGCTCAAAGTACTCCGGGAACAATCCAAAACGACCGCCGGGCCAGCGTCCTCGTCTAGAGACACGCGCGGTTCAGTGGACAGACTTCAACTTGAAGTCACTTCTTCGGGTGCCCCCCCCCCCGGCAGTGCAGCGCACTCAGCAAATCACCGACTACAACAGATGCTCAATACATAGTATTTTAATATGCTCTCACGTTCGCATCTGGCGTAGCCGACGAGCATAGGAAAGAAGATCCCAACCTGAGCAAACTCAAGAGCCAACGGTGGAGGCTACCATCTCCATCCTGCGTGGCCTAAAATCTACATATGAGGTCCCCCATGGTGTCGAGAATTGCAGGCAGCGCCTTGGTAACTGGTGCGCCTAGATCTGATTATTTATACTTTGCTCATGCTTTCTGCAGCTGCCATGTACGGCGCGCGGTACATCTCAGATCGGTATCTCCCCGACAAGGCATTGCCCTTCAACTCGTTATCCTTTTGAAGCTGGTGTTCCAGATCTGTAATGACACCAAAACGGAGTTGACAAGCCCTTTCATATTGGTCCTACCGTTGGGCCACTTCGAGCTCGTGGTTCGCATCTTCTAGGGGTGTCTTCAGACGCGCACGCTCTGTTAAATCCCCGATAAACAGCAGGTAGCAGACGCTTAGAAAATCCCACCATTTTGCCATATAGTAGTCAGCTCCTGCGCCTTCTCTCGTTTCAAGCGAAGATCGTTTTCAAGTTGAGTCCGTCGTTTGGCACTGAATACAACGACTTCGTTTTTGAGACTTGCGAGTTCAATCTGTAATAAGATCTCACGGTCGGGAGCCTCGAGTTCGTTTAACAGGCTTGAACTCCTGAGCGAGCCGCAGGGCAGATGTAGCCTCGTCCACGAGGTCAATCGATGTGGAAAGTCCCCTTGCGATTCTCCGCGACCGACAATGATCTCGAGTCGTCGCCAAAACTACCGGGATCCCTTGTCTAAAACCTCCTTCGAGGAGAGCGCGAAAAGATGGTCCATGTTAGTCTATTTTTTTACCTTATGTTTCGCGTCCAGTGACCCAGATCTCACGGTCGAGAGCCTCGAGTCCATTTGGCCTGAACTCCTGATCGAGCCACAAGACAGATGTAGCCTCGTCCACGAGGTCAATCGACGGCAAAGTCCCCTTGCGATACTCCACGACCGAGTGATGAGCACATCTCGAGTCGTCGCCAAAGCTACCGGAATCCCTGTCCAAAACCTCCTTCGAGGAGAGCGCGAAAAGCTGGTCCATGTTCGTCGAATTCCTTTACCTTGCATTTTGTGTCCAGTGACCCACAATATCGTCTAGATGGAAGATGCCCTTGAGCAACGCGTCGTTGGACAAGATCATGTTGTATCAGTGATTGGTGACGCTGTCCGGATCTCGCGAGCTGGTTTGCAGGCGCCGAATCGACCAGTTGCTTCATTCCTGTTCCTTAGTCCCACAGGCAGTGTCGGGAAGGTTTGGCTTCCTATATATCACTGCCAGAATATTCCTAACTGAAGTCTCAGACCGAACTTCCAAACGCTCTTGCAGCATTTTTGTTCAATGACCGACATCGAGGACTGTAAATGCGCTTTTTTGAATTACCAATGCGGGTCTGATGCTGACTTTTTTCAAGAGATTAATATCAACCTGTCAGAGGTATGCACTGTGTTCGAGGCAAGGTGGTAACACCTGAAATTTTTGTGTAATGTACAGTGTCACGATTGTCATTCAATATCGCGTCTGATCGGAGATATGTTGAATTTGAGGAGGGTGGTGAGTTTTCTTCCATCTGCCGTCGTGTTTCGTTGAAGCCGTGACTCAACAACATGCAGGGTAGTTGATAGAAGCGGCTCGAAAGAAACCTTATGGTATGTTCTTTCAAATTCTTGATCTGCCAACGTGTAATGGGTCCCTTTCGGATGCCGTCATCCTTTTGAACGAACTCGAAAAGGCACACAAGGCAAGGTTTGCATAAAATGAGGCTCGGGTTATAACGGTTATAAACCATCATTGACAGGACGTAGCAATGATCCTTCTTCTGATAGATACTGAAAGAAGGAAGCCTTATAGATAGCCAGGGTCGTAAAATCGACTTCAAGGTTAGCCGTCGAGTCGCCGACCTGCCTTTCGACTGTGCACTGACCGTGAACGACGTTTCAGAATACAATCATATACTTGACAAGCAACCTCGGCAGCGACATCCTCGCGGCCCGGACCCTTCCTCCTGCGATGCCGACGACAAAGTCACCGAGGATGGAGCGAACTTCAGAGTATTCCCCACCGGAGCTGCGCAACCGCCTCGACGGGATGCTGGTGTTCAAAAAACTCTCCCGACGTCACGGAGCAACTCAAGGACCCACGGATCACTCCCGTTGTGGATGACGCCACTCGGGAGGGGTTGGTGAAGAAGGGGTTTTTGGGACTTGGATGGCGCATGTGCGCGTGGGTGGTGCGCACGGAGGTGTTGTTCCCGCTGGCTCAGAAGTTGTTAAGAGGGACTCTACGGTGCGTGTTTCTGTGTCTGTGTCGGCTCGGTATGAAAGAATCGTTTTTTTGAATGCGATTCCTTATGCTATCTATGGGGACGGGGACACTGTGTATGTGGAATAATATGGGCGTGATGGCTCCTGATGCGGAAACACTGGATCTTTGGGACAATCATCCTGTGGATTCAGAAAATGTAACAGTGTCGCGTTCCGAGTCGGAGGGAATGATTGATTGAAGATGAAAGAGTATTCTATTCGAGAGTTGATGCCGTCTTCCTTGGTGAAACAACAACAACCTTTTGGTCCTTACCTCAATCCCCATGCCTATTCTAGTACCTCATTCCATGACTGATTTTTATTCTGCTCTCATTCAATCCACTTATCTATGGCTCGAGTAGAATCTCAATTGGCATATAGTAGGGTGCAAAACAAGAATGAAATAGAGTATCATGGTATGATCAATCCTTCCAACAAGATACCCAGGATTCTCCAAACAAAGATTGATCAATATCAGGAGGATGATATGTTTGAGTGGGAGATATGATCAAGGAGTGAACAGGAAGACAAAAGTGAGACCTATTCCAAGGAGCAATCCAAGCAAAAAGCTTCTCATTTCCAGATCCAATCCAGCCATCTCTCTCATATGAACTCCCAAAAGAAAAAAGATGCTGTGTCTTCAATACTTTGATGGACTTGTCAAAGGATCCAGAGACAATATGGGTACCATCAGGTGAATAAGCAATAGAGATGACAGCACCACCATGCCCAAGGAATGGACCTCCTACAAGCTGACCACTAGTTGCATTCCAAACTCTAATGGTGTTGTCTGTGGAGCCAGAAGCAATATGTACCCCATCAAGAGAATAGTGAACAGACAGAACTGAACCTGTGTGTCCCTGTAATGGTCCTATCACAAGCTGACCACTGGTTGCATTCCAAATTCTGATGGTCTGGTCATCTGAGCCAGAGACAATGTGAGTCCCATCTGGTGAATATGCAACAGAGCAGACTGCATCTGTGTGTCCCTTGAATGGGCCAGCCACAAGCTGACCAGTAGTGGAATCCCAAACCCTAATGGAGTGATCCCTAGAACCAGAAACAATGTGAATCCCATCAGGTGAATAGGCAACAGACCAGACTGAGTCTGTATGTCCCTCAAATGGGCCTACCACAAGCTGGCCACTAGCTGCATCCCAGACTCTCACAGTCATGTCATCAGAGCCAGAAACAAGATGGGTACCATCAGGTGAATAGGCAACCCAGTAGATCTTATCTGTGTGCCCTTGGAATGGACCTGCCACAAGCTGACCACTATTGGAATCCCAAACCCTAATGGTGTTGTCTCCAGAACCAGAAGCAATGTGGGTCCCATCAGGTGAATAGATGACTGAGTAGACTGAGCCTGTATGTCCCAGGAATGGGCCTGCCACAAGCTGACCACTTGATGCATCCCAGACTCTCACAGTGTTGTCCCAAGAACCAGAAGCAATATGGGTACCATCAGGTGAATAGGCAACAAAGCAAACTCCTTCAGTATGTCCCTGCATAGGATCTGCTAGAAGGTGACCACTACTTGCATTCCAAACTCTAATGGAGGTGTCTGCAGAGCCAGAAGCAATTTGGGTCCCATCAGGTGAACAAGCAATGGAGAATATTGAATTTGTGTGTCCTTGAAGTGGACCTGCCATGAGTTGACCACTGGTTGCATTCCAGACTCTAATGCTGCAGTCTTGAGAGCCAGTGACAATTTGATTCCCATCAGGAGAATAAGCAACAGAAAAGATGGCTTCTGTGTGTCCCTGGAATGGACCTGCCACACATTGACCACTGACTGCATCCCAAACTCTGAAGGTCTTGTCATTTGAGCCAGAGACAATGTGAGTCCCATCTGATGAATATGCCACACAGATGACCTGTTCTGTGTGTCCCTGGAAAGGACCTGCCACAAGCTGACCACTAATCAAATGCCAAACTCTGATGGTGTTGTCTTTAGAACCAGAAGCAATGTGGGTCCCATTAGGTGAATAGGCAACAGAGAAGACTGAGTCTGTATGTCCCTGGAATGGGCCTGCCACAAGCTGACCACAGGAATCCCAAACCCTAATAGTGTTGTCCATAGAGCCAGAAGCAATGTGGATCCCATCAGGTGAATAGGCAACTGAGAGAACTGCATCTGTGTGTCCCTGGAATGGTCCTGCCAAAAGCTGCCCATTGATTGCATTCCAGACTCTGATAGTCTTATCCCAAGAGCCAGAGACAATTTGTTCCCCATCAGGAGAATAAGCAACAGAATTGATGGTGTCTGTGTGTCCCTGGAATGGACCTGCCACAACTTGACCACTAGCAACATTCCAAACCATAATGGTCCTGTCCCGAGAGCCAGATACAATATGAGTCCCATCAGGTGAATAGGCAACAGAATGCACTGCATTACTGTGCCCTTGCATAGTATGGACCTCAGCTGGCCAATTTGCAGGATGTCCCAAGGTGACTGGGATATGCTTTTGGAGACGACCATGCCAAAGTGCACAGAGTGGTGAGTTGGTGGGAGTTTGAGCCATAGCTGATAGATACAGATGAGGAGTGGATTCTTTTAGCACAGGGGCAAACACTTGGATGAACTGGGATCCTTCTGAAGCTAATGTGGCAACCTTATGGTCCTATCAAGCTTTGATTTAGCACTGACTACATATTGTTATAAAAAATCTTACCTTGGCCCATTTCCTCAGAATGGTACAAGTCTCAATGGCAGATAGGATAAACAGCTGTGGTGACAAGACTGACAGAAGACTGATGGCCTCCAGCCAGTAGGGGAAGAATCTCTCAAAGAAGATTGTGATCTCATTCAACAGGTCCTGGTCACCAGCAGGAACACCAGGTTCCAGGTGAACCATCCAGTATTGGCAGGCATACATCAACTGTGGTGGAATAACTCTCCTCACCCGACTTGGCAGGTCAGAGATAGCCGAGTTGCGTTGTCGAGAGTCTGAGAGACCACATATATTGAATCGAAGATTTTTGTGCATGCATGCAAGCAAGGCTCGGCCGATAAAGAGTGAATGCGCCGATTGAATGTTGACATGGAAGGTGGTACTGCGTGTTTCATCCAGTAGGAAATCACGGAATGAAGTGTGAAGTGGTCGAATTGGTTTCTCTTCATCAAACACGCCATCCAGCAAAGATCCCATGGGCTTGATGATATCTCGAACATCCAGATTTTCATTCGACTCGAAGAGAACACAAAGTGCAGTCAGGGATAGTGGTTCCTTCAGTGCTAGTACGGTCGCCATCACCTCTTGAAAGGACTGCTGAGACTCGCTCAAGGTAAAGAGTTGACTCAAGACCGTCATGTACAGTTGATCTAAAGGGCGGATCGTGGTATTGCTGCCATGTTGTAACAGCATCCTCAGTCGCTTGCTTGGGCTAACCCCGATGCTACCACGTCCCTGAACAAATCCGCATGCAGTGGAAGCCCACTGAAACAGATGCTGTGAGTGGTGGACGAGCAGTCGACACCACTCTTGGTGGGGCCAAGAAGTTTCAAGTTCCGTGTATTGGCGAAGTGAATGCTGGATAAACTTCCCGATGTCCTCGTCGACATCCTTGTCTAAGATATCCCCAATGTGTTTGTGAATTAGATGTGAGGCAGATGGGAATGCAGAGAGGATATCGCTTTCGGGTCTAGTGGTAATGAGAAAGCGAAGGTTGGTAGGAAGGGAATTGTCGGAGATGTGTTGAGAGAGAGTTCGTAGGATCTGTTCACGACCATCTCGATCGCCACTCTCATCGAGGGCATCGATGACAATGATCAACGGGCCAATGAGGTGGAGATGCTGGCTAGGTTCGATAATGAGCCGTTCCATTTGCTCAAACGGCGACGGCGACGTCCGTAGTGCTCGATTATCCTTCACGATGTCCCAAAGAGCGGATTTGTACTGCAGGTCGTGATCAGATAGGTCGCGTGCGATCGTGCTGAACAGATTTTGGGGATTTCGCCTCGCAACGTCTGTGCTTGAAAAGCAATATGACGAGCCTAGTCGCTGTTGTTCATCGTACCGTCGAGCGATGGAGTGAGCCACTGCAGACTTGCCCGAGCCGGCCACGCCACTGAGCAAGCAAACTCGCGGCGCATTCTCATCAGGATCATTGAGGATATCACATATATCGCGGAGGAAGGACTCGCGCGTCCCAGACAGACATCCTTTTTCTGCTGCGTATCTAGCCCCGAGAGCGTATGGCATGTCATTCAAGTCGATCGATTCAGCTGTTCAAGTTTGTGAGCATCTGCCTGCAGTCCAAAGAATGAGACGTACCAGCATGTTCCACTATATTCATCATGCGAACGACAGTGACACCCGTTTGCACTGATAATCCCTCCAAAAACCCCGTCTTGAGTTCTTGCAACTTGTTCTCGTAATTTGTAATCCTAGCATCGATATCGGAGAATGTGTATTTCGCTGTTCGAATCCCTAAACATGGAGGTGAGGGATAACACATCATAAATTGGTCGACGACTGACAAAAGTTCTTCTGCTTGACGTATTCGGTGATGAAGTAACCACACTCCGTCACTTGCAGTATCAGAAGCGTGATCGTCTTGACGTGCTCCTTGATCGCCTTCAAGGTTTCGGCATCGTTGACGAAGCTGAAGACGTTGCTCATCGTGCCTGCCAAGCGAACGATCTGGGCGTCGCGGTCTCTTTGCTTCACGAGAACCTGTGAGGAGCATCATCACAGATTAGCGATAGCAAAACCATAAAGATACATACCTTGTTTGCAGCGGATAATACAGACCAAGCAAGCGACATGTACGGATGAAGCTGTGTCACATTCAGGACAGCGGCGGTCGAAACGGTGAACAACAAATACCTGTGCGATACTAGCCACGATCTTGTCGAACATG
>JBBPOS010000345.1:0-32304 GCA_038091575.1 Leccinum subgranulosum
GGGGGCACAGCCACAGCTGAGAGAACACAGCCACAGCTGGGGGAGCTGGACAGTGCTGTCTAGGTCTGTCCAGTTAGGGGTGAGCTGTCCAGGCATAGCCAGTTAGGGACCTTGCTGGGGGCACCTGAAGAGTTGTCGGACCTGGACAGTCCTGGCCAGCGCTGTCCATCTGAGGGCTGGTTTGCTGATGGTCTCTGGGCTTGATCTTCAAGGAAAATGCGACCATGGGCCATGGCATCAGAGGAGTTCTTGCACTGTGCACGGTGGCGGTAAGGGAAATTTTACTTGCCACCCAGCTGACTAACCTTGGTTTGTCAGCTTGAATGCACATTGAAGTTGGCCCAAGAGGGACGACTTGACGTTATTGTGAACGAGTCAGAGGCACAGGGTGAGACAGGGCAAGAGCCTGTTGATGCCCACCCATCCTGGGGCATCCGGACCAACTGGAAGCAACCTCGCACTCTGAACCAGGCGACAGGGAAGATGAGTACTAAGGGCAGCACTTTTTCCCACCAGAACTGGGGTGGTCAAATGGCATCATATTGCTTGTCCATCAATGACCGGACTGATGAGGAGCTGGGAAACATTGTTGCTGCCAGCGAGACATTGTTTTTCCACACCACCAACTGGGTTCATGATGCCCTGTTTGCCTCCACTGTGGCCAGGCCAGATGAGCTTGATCCTCGGGCTCAAATGTGTAAGCCTTTTGTTACTATCATATCTAATTCCAGTCCTCTGACAACGTTCTGGCTGACAATATGCAGAATTAGCTTCTATCTCCTGCCGCCAAGATGGAAACCTCTCCCCTCTCTCCTCAGCTATATACCCTTTCTACTTTCCACTTGTCTTGCTTTGCCATTGTGTTACGACATTGGCACCATACCAGCTTGCCTTCCCGCCTACCGCTCAGATATTTGTTTCAATGCACCCGGGCCATTCATGGACGCTCTATTTCAGCCAATCAAGATGCCCATTTTTCACCTCTTGTTTCAATCCACTGTGAGCCATAGTACCGTGGCTCGTATACCAAATTTTAGTGCTCATTTTATCCCATCACGAGCATATCAACACGCTCGTAGTATATCCAATTGGATGCTTTTTGTGATGCTTTCAATCATTTTGTTAGCCAATCATCAGATACGCTTTGCTGTGCCTTCCGTGCCTTCCGGTAGTTTCCGGTGCTTTCCGTACCCCGTCGATTCGATTAGTCGTGCTTTTTGCTAGCTTACAAATTGCTTTTTAATTGATTTTGATTGCTTTCCTTGTCGTTTGAACGCTAAAAAGGGTGGTAAAAGGCCGAAAAAGCACAGTACAAAGCCATGAAAGGACGGAAAGCAGCGGAAGAGCAAGGCAAAAAGAATAGGGATCTACTTTCCATGCTTTCCGAGCACGGAACAAAAAGCAGCAAAAGCATTGAAAAGTATGTAAAAAGAACACTAAAAGGCCGGGAAAGTACTATGTGAATTTACTGATGTGTTACAAGCCATACTGGCGGTCTTGAGATGCACCCGGTTTTCCTTACTATCGCGAACATCCAATCAGATGTCAGGATGCAGGCAACCTCGTACGCATGGCATTGCGTTGGTTATATCCCGACTCCAATGTTCAACGTCCACCCCGACTTTCAAACTCTTCTCGTGTCCCGTCTGTTCCACAGATGCATGGATGTCATGTTTAGTTCGCTGAAGGAGGCCACACAACACGGCAAGGCAATACCAGACTGCTTTGGCCACATATGCAACGCCTATACCCCGATTGTTGCACACCTCTCCGATCTTCCTGAGCAGCAGCTCATTGCTGGCGTGGCCAAGAGTGCCTCCTCCGTTACCACCGCCACGACGTTACAGTTCGGCGACCCTACCCCTTACCCTCCACGCCATGCCAAGGATACGCTTCAACAAATCCTTGATCTTTGTAAGGAGACACATCCATGGGACATCGTCACGTTCCAAAAGAAGGCCAAAGCTATACAACTACTCAGTGTTCATATTCCGTTCTGGCGAGATTGGAAGTATGCAGACCCTGCGTACTTCTTGAATGGAGAAATCCTCCACACGGGTCACAAATTCTTTTTCGACCACGTTCTGAAGTGGTGCAAAGAAGTAGTGGGCAATCACTTGCTTGATGAGCGCTACAAGACCCAGCATCACCGTGTCGGTGTTCGGCACTTTCGTTCTGGCGTAACTCATATCAACCAAATGACTGGGCGTGATCACCGGGACATCCAGCGTACCATCGTTCCAATGATTGCACAGGCCAATGATTGCACTACCCCACGTTTCGTCTACGCCGTCCGGTCACTTATTGAATTCATCTACCGAGCCCAGAACCCTGTTCATACCGACTCATCTATCGCAGAAATGGTGAACATGCTAAAAAACTTCCACCTCACCAAGGATGCCATCATCGAGGCGGAGGCACGTTGTGGTGCGAAGGGTGTTAAGGACGATTTCAATATTCCGAAACTCGAGCTGATGCAGAGTTTTGCTCGTAATATCATTGCCAACGGTGCTTTGCACCAATATTCTGCTGACGTTTCGGAGCGCCTGCATATCACTCAATGCAAGAACCCCTTTGAGCGCACAACTCGTCGCCATGACACCTTTGTCGAAGAGGTCGCTACCTTGCTGAACTGACAGGACAATATAAGGCGCTTTGACCTCTACCACGTTCTTTGTCGTCAAAAAGAACCACTTGAGACTATCATCGTCCTGGAGGACACATTGGTCACTGAGACTGATCCTATGCTATCTTTCCTCTCTCGGGCTGCTCCTGGAGAGAAACACTCGACGAAGGGACCCAGACCATTCCGAAACCATTTCGTGAACCCGAAGGGTTTCTTAAGCCCTGATGGTGTGGTCGCTTTCCATGTCACGGTTACCCCAGATCGTGCAGGTGTACCTGTTGCGGAGATGCAGCCTGTCGTGGAATACCTTCAAGAGTACATCAATGCCAACACCACTCCTGCCACTCCTGCCGATTGGACCAGCATCAAATGGGATCCTTCAGTAACAAAAATGAATATCTGGTACAAATAGGCAGGAGCAGGGGTATGGGTAACCCGTGGGGGTCAGGGTCCGGGTACCAAACGGGTACAGGTACGGGTATACGAATTGTATGCCAAGGACCCGTGCCTAATTGACCCGTACCCGTAGCTCGACCCGTACTAATTTAAGCATGTGATTTGTAAATCTAGGGGCTCAGCCACATAGACTACTGCAATTTGTCACCGGCCCATACACACGGACCAACATGGCAATTTGTAAGTATAAACTCCAACTTCCGTGACTTCACAACTTCCCCCTACCACTGGCCAATGATGTCCGAGCCCGGAAACAGTGGCAAACGAGTCCCTAAAAGGTCAAAGAAGGCCCTGGCCATAGAGCAGCAGGCACCTTCTAAAAAAAGGAAGCTTCCGGGCCCCGAAGATTCTGACGCCGAGTCTGACGAGGCTTCAAGCACTGTCACTGGAAAAAAACAATGCCGCACCGTCAGCAGTGTGGCTCGAGCAGTGACAACGCGTACCCCAAATGACTCCGACGACAACGAGGATTCTAGCACCATGGCTAGAAAAAAGCAAGGGCGCACAGTCAGCAATGTGACTCGAGCAGTGACAAATCTTACAATACGTGCCCAGAAGAGGCAGGAGGCTATCCGACAGGCAGCGACAGCCACAAGGACTGCCACCACTGATGGTGAATCTGGTACCAAAGTTCCTGATATCATTGACTTGGACAATGACACGGGCAACGACGACTGTGACGTAGTAGCAGAGAATGCTACAGACGAGCTTGGTGAGTACCAGCAGTCACGGTGGTCAACAATTATCCTTCACTTACCATTCGCTGGGTAGAACGCTTAATGAAAGAATGGCGTGCACCTGTTTATGGCTTCTTTGAACCAAAGCCGCGGGTCATTGAGATAAACGGCCGCCGCGCACATGATTTTATCTGCAGTGCACGTGGCTGTACCACTACCATCCGTCGCTACCTGGACAAGAAGGACGCCAAGTCCACAGGGAACTTGAGGAAACACACGAAGAGTTGCTGGGGGGTTGAGGTTGTGAACAACGGCGACCAAGCCAAAGACAGCACAAAAGTGCGCGAGGCACTCGCAAAGGGCAACCTAAAGAACGGATCAATTACATTTGCTTTCGAACAGACGGGCAAGGTGGCTTACTCGCATTGCCCACACACCCGAGAGGAAACCCGGTATGTGATGTGCATTTGGATGCATCACAACGTTAACAACGAATGCACTGCACATGATTCAACAGCGCCGTCATTGTCCGTTGGGTATCTAAAGACCTCCGACCATTCTCAATAGTCGAAGACGAGAGTTTTAAGGTCCTAATGAAAACGGGACGTCCTCATTATTACTTACCTTCAAGGTGGACGGTTTCCCGGGATGTTCAACTGGTGTTTGCGCACACGCAAAAGAGGATAGCGACAATGTTAAAGGTCAGTACTCAGTTCCGCAGTCATTCGACGTATGATTGAACGTACCATAGGACTATAGTGGCAAGCTCAACTTCACGACTGACGCATGGTCTTCACCTAACCACCGTGCATTCGTGGCCTTCTGCGTGCACTTGGAGCACAAAGGAAAGCCTTTGTCAATGCCGTTGGACATTGTTGAAGTTGCGGCTGTGAGTCTATAACATCTATAATCAAAAAGAAAGTCCGAGTTAATTATTAATAAATTAAAATCAGTCGCACACTGGTCTTGAGCTGGCAACGGCGTTCGCGAAGGTGCTAGAGGTGTTTGGATTAGCGGATAAAGTCAGTACCATGTACTGAAGACCATGACATACCTAACCGCTGGCCTAGATATTGGGTGTGACTTGTGATAACGCCTCCAATAACGATGTGATGGTCAACGAGCTTAGCAGACTCGCACCAACATTCGCAGGTCCCGCGAGCCAGACACGATGTTTTCTACACATCGTGAATCTAATCGCTAAGTCACTACTTCGTCAGTTTGACGCCACGACAAAGAGTTCGAACGGAATTGCAACCGACGAGTTGGAGGAGGAAGAGTCAACTGAGAACGAACTTGAAGGGCGTGATGTGGAAGACCTTGCTGAGGGCAAGGATGAAGCCGGCGATAATGACGAGGGTTGGGTTGATGAGTCGCAAGACCTAACGGCTAGAGATCTTGAGGAGCTACAAAGAACAACGCACCCTGTGAGAGCAGCGCTGTTGAAGGTGCGCACTACTAGCGATGAAACACTTACTACCTATCTGAAACCCCATTCCTAGACACGAAAATTGGGCTATAAGATAATCCACTCGACCACCATCCTCCTCCCAGCTTGGTGTGAAATCTTCGAAACGCTAAAGCTAAAGTTAACGTATCTCCCGCGGGATGTGGCGACCAGATGGAACTCAACGTTTGATATGTTGAACTATGCCTTGCAGCATCGAGAAGTGGTTGATGGAATGACACAGAAACGAGAGCTTGGTCTGAGGAAATTTGAGTTGTCGGATGAAGAGTGGACCGTTATTGAGCAGCTGCATGCGGTGTTGTCGGTGAGTACTACACGTGTCTCCTCGTGTTCTACTGCTCACATAATCATGGCCACTCTAGGTCCTCAAGGATGCCACTCTATTCTTCTCGCGGGCAACGCCCAACCTCGCTATGGTTATACCCGCCATGGACCACATCGATCAACAGCTCCATACATTTTCTCGGGACCGGAAGTACTTGCCGTCCGTTCGCGCTGCCGTCTCGCTGGCAAGAAAGACCCTCAATCGTTACTACTCGCTTACAGATAGCTCTGAGGTCTACCGGATTGCAATGAGTGAGTGATCTGTTGGCTCTGTGTACTAATTTACTCACCTTTTGGCCCCGGGAGTCCTCCATCCTCGCCACAAGCTCACATACTTCAAGAAGATGGACTGGGAGGCCGAGTGGATCACAACGGCTGAAAGACTCGTGCGAAATGAGTTCGAAGTGTCCTACACGGACATCGAGATCTCCAACGATCTGGAGGATACCGAAGACAACTCAAACGAGGGCGCCAACAAGAAGTCAAATATATTTGATTCCCTCCCCGCCCTTGCCCCACCCAAGCCAAGTGATTTGGGGTCCGAACTCGACCACTACCTCAGCACGGATGTGGAGCACGTCACCGACGCAATCGGGTGGTGGCATGAGCGCCATCATATCTACCCAACCCTCTCCCGCATGGCCCTCGACTATTTAACCATTCCTGGTAAGTATTTTCTTTCTTTTTCCTCTCATACTGACAATGACGTGAATATACAGCTACCTCCGTTGATGTTGAGCGGCTGTTCAGCCGTGGTCGGCTCCTCCTTTCCCATGTCCGATCGCGTCTATCGGTCCAATCAACGCGCGCTCTTTTGTGCCTCGGCGCTTGGAGCGATCTCAATCTGGTCAAGAACGAGGACGTGAAAAAGGTCACGGACCTTCCAGAGGCCGAAGAAGAGGACAGCATGGTGATGCTTCAGGAAGGTCTGGAGTCCGTCACGTTGTAGGCCTTGTACTAGCTCGTAGTATTTTCAATTTGTAGTATAACTATTCAAGTAGTCGCTCTATATACAATGGACCCGCGGGTAAACCCGTTGAGGGTTATCCGCGGGTACATTTGTCCTGACCTGTGAGCATACCCGGACCCGTTATGGAGGGTGCGGGTTGACAGCGGGTACGGGTGCGGGTTGAATCTCAGGCACCCGCGGGTTACCCGTGCTCTTGCCTAGGTACAAATTCTGTATCCAGCAACGCTCGTCTTTCCGTTCACGAAATATCATGAAAAGCCAAGTTGTCATGGCTGATCCCCGCACGGACAAAGGACCCTATGGTTGCCATGACATGGTGCTCCTCAGTGACGGGTTGAACCGTACCCGTATGTGTTCCTTTTCTCTTTGATGGCTTGTATTTATTTCCTCGTAGATGTTGCACGCGTGATGTCTGTTTTCTCAGCAAAATCACGCCCCAATCTTCCCCCCTGCCTTGCTTCCCCCCTACTCTTTGTCGAGTACTTCCCTCTTGTGGCATGACCAGAGGATGACCAAGCAGGCGTCGGGATGTACAAAGTTCAGCGCCCACCTGTTGGTCCAGCCTCTGATCGCTTTTCGCCGAACCATGGTATTGTCACTCTCAGCAGTGTTCTATATGCTCTCGAACTAATCCCTGTATACGCTACGAAGCTACAAGATGTGCAACTATCTACTAACAGTTGTCTGGATGCGTATGAACAGTACTATGTCAATTGTTTTGCAGACAAAGAGTCCTACCACGTCTTATCTTGATCTTCGTAGCTAGATAACATAATTTTTCTGATATACATCTTTGTGACTATGGTGCGAATCACTTAGCCTTCGCACCATAGCATTTTGTGACCTTTTTTTATTGTACAATCCAAATCTGGATGTGATTGCCTCCCTACCAATCAAAAGGCTGCGGTTGGTACACGTAACCTCCCATAAGCTGTCAAAGTGAAGCGTTCATTTCAGCTGCTCGACAGATGAGGCTGCCTTACCGATGGATCGGATCTGAAGAGGGATACTTCTTGATACGTAACACGGCAAAATTTCACAAGCGTTGTAACGTTGATTGGCCGGCGGATTATCATGCAACTAAATGCAAAACGGGCCCTCGGGGGAGGTTGCCTCCCTCTTGGGTGGGTTTTCAGATTGGCAGTAAGTATACTGACCAGAGGCACCTGTTTTGGCCGAAGCCTATCGATTCCCATTGGACATTAAGACACCAGAAGGCAAGAGAAGGGGACTCACGCGGATATTTGGTGCGATGAAAATAGAATGGAATGTTTCTGTCACATCCTTGTTCCGAATGATTTTACAGAAAACTCAGTCTCAGTGACGTTATGAACCGGACCTTGCTCGCTTCCACAGTCGTTACATTCTGCTCACAGAAGGTGGTCGAAGCTTTGTTTCACTGAACATTTGCTTTCAGTGCATAGTAGAATGCCTTTGAACATGTCACTGGCTCAAATTATCACCGGAATTCCATCACGTCCCGGGGCTGCTTCGAACGATGAGAAGGACTTAGACAAGGACGGAGTCCTTGAACTCGACCAATTCCCCGAAGGTGGCACCGCAGCATGGAGCACTGTCATTGGCGGGTAAGTCATTCTTCAATCGAATATTCACTGCAATCGATCTGATGCGGCTCAATAGGGCGTTAGTCTTTTTCTGCAGTTTTGGGTCAGTGTGAATTTACTGTCTTTCGAGATACCTTCCCAACACAAAAAAAAATAGTTACAACAGATCGTTTGGCGTTTATGAAGGTATGATTCCTCATCCAATTCCCCATTGGTCCTATACTCATGGTGCAGACTTCTATACCTTACATTATCTTACCAATAAATCACCCTCCGAGATATCGTAAGTCCCGTACAGAGCCTACATCTTGTGTGGAATACGAAACTTGCTTGACAGGTGGATAGGAGGCCTCAGCGCATTCCTGGGATCTGGTGGTGTCGGTATAGTCGCAGGTGCACTCCACGATCGTGGTTACTTGTATGTACCAACTTCCATCCAGAAGCATTGTCCGTACTCAGTGCTATTCCTAACAAGCTACCACCTGTTGATTGGAGGATCGTTGCTGCAATCAATCTCTTTGTTCTTGCTCTCATTCACCCGACCAGGCCAATACTATCCAGTATGTCCTGTTTCTGATGTATTGTGTGAACTGTCTCTCAGGCCTGTAATATGTTAGATCTTGCTCGCACAAGGGATTGGTCTCGGGATAGGCCAAGGGATTGTGTACGTCACAACGTTAGCAGTGGTGTCCCAACATTTTCGTCAACGTCGCGCACTTGCAATGAGCCTAGTTGCCAGTGGAAGCGCCCTTGGATCAATCATACACCCAATCATGTTGAACTACTTGTTTAACCGAAGCGTGGGCTTTGCCAGTGGTGTACGAATAAGTGCTGCCTTGCTCACGGTTCTGCTTGTGATTGCATGTCTCCTCATGCGCACGCGGTTGGGACCACCCAAACACTTTCCAAATTACTTATCTGTCGGAAGGGGTATTGTTCATGACATGCCTTTCTGTATCATGTGTGTCGGGTAGGTGATTATCACTTCCCATGACTATTCTTGATAAGTGATATCTCCGACGCTGTAGAGTACTATGCTTCAGATTAGCAATCTCTTCCCGAACTTTTACTTGCAATTGGATTCAGTCAAACACGGAAACTCAGAGACATTCTCTTTCTATTCTGTACGTGATCCGCTAACTCCACCTGGCTCACTGGCAGTTATCTGATTGTCCTAGTTGGTACTTTTGAATGTGGGGAACTTGACAGCTCGACTGACTGGCGGATTTATCGAACACCGAGTTGGGGTGGTCAACATGATGATCCTAGCGACTGCTGCGTCTGGCATTCTCATCCTCGGTATAATTGGTCTTAAGGGGATCGCATCAGTTGTGACCCTTGGGATGATATATGGGTATTTTTCTGGTATTTGTCAGTGCAATCTCCTTTCCATTTGCTAGGATGAGTCGACCTAATGACACACAATAGACATTGCATTACTTCCACCCCTCATAGCACACCTTACTGGCGATCTCTCCGAACTCGGGTTCGTTGCTCCAATACATATGACTGTTTCGACTTTGATTAATCATGGTGAATGCTTAGTGCTCGCATGGGAGTTGGAATGTTGTTCATGGGAATCGGTGGTCTTCTCAGTGCGTCCCAGTTCGAAAGAATTCTATCTCTTACCATGATTTGATACTTTTCCCAAAGGTGGGCCCATTACCGGTGCGCTCCTTACCCCGCGGTATAAATGGCTGCAGACTTCGCTCTTCAATGGGGTGCGATGGATGAAACAATTAAAAGCATTATACTGACATGAATTCCTAGCTTATTGCACTCTTCGCGAGTTCGTTGTTAGTGCTGATGAAGGTCGTACCGGCGCGACGCCAGAAATGCGTGACTGAGAGGCCTTCGGGAAGATGATTCATGGGGTTCGACATGCGGACCGTAATTATAATAATAATTGTCTAGTAGGATAGAACAAAATGCCGGTGATTAACGGTACGGTACGTAGCCCCTCCGTCTTTCTTGATTCTTTCTGTGAGATTGATGATCAGATGAATGGCGTCTTCCAGTGACACTGACACAGGGAGCTCGTCCTTCTTGAGCGGTAAAGACTCTTCCACAGCTTGTCCACAACTGCTTATTGCTCGAGGGCCGGTTGGCTGGAGTTGCGGTCGGCGTGGAACTTGAAGTAATTTCTACAGAGGTAGGCCAGTTTGGCATTCCGTAAGAGATCTTCATTGAATCAGCCATAAAATTCGTGTCAGTTGGTGAACGATGAACCTGCTAATCACACATGGTATGTGCTCAACCAGAGATTCTGAACCAAACGCAAAAAAAAACTCCTTGTAAAGTGACCCTGCACCATGGTGAAGCAGAATTTTACCACCTCGAGCTCCATACTAGATTTTGAGAGTACCGAGCCGATGCTAGTCGATTCAAGACATCTGAACATATATTGGGTTCTTCGCCATCTAACTAGTCGTCGAGCTGATCGTCGATGACATACTTAGCATTCCATGAGCTGCTCTGCTCTGAACCTTATTGATGGCCACAAAAGTGACATCAATCGAAAACTTTCTATAATGGATGAGAGGGGATGAGACGACTTGGTGAGCACTTAGATGCCACTAAGTAAGCAAGTACGCCGTTATGCAGAATAGATATCTGACAGATCAAGGACTATAAAAAACCCATCCAAGCACGATCGTCGTGAAGCAAACATATAGACTGATAGCTACTTCGATAGAAATGTGTTGATCCCCAAAACCACTCTAGACATACTTGCCAAAGAAAGGTATCAATGACTGAGCGAGGGTATAGCTAAAGACCAGCTTCGGACCAACGACGAGAATCTGTGGCAGAAAACGTAGCGGATCAGCCAGACGAACTTTGTACTGCCCACTCGGCGCGACGTACTTTTGGTGTCAAACCCTTGAAGAAGGCTGTCGGGCCTTCGTTGCGGACCAGATCCCTTATAACCGTCAATCCAGGCACCTTGTGCTCGAAATTGGCGTTTTGGATGCGCGTCTTGACAGTATCCAGAGGCGCAGCGACCGCGATAGAGGCAACGGCACCCGCAACGGAAGCGATAAAGTTCTGAGTCCAGGTTGCCTTGGAATAGTCCGTCACGCCAAGCACATACTCCTTCGTGGCAGCCGATCCACCAAATAGCTGCAGAGCAATGAGCAAAGAGGTGAGTCGAGTGACGTAAACGAGATAACGGGACATACCGCGAATGAGCCGGGAGCGTTACGGGCCATTGTCCAGCCCCAACCACGGTAGAGCGAAGTACCCTCTTCCATGAATATCCGGAGGACACCGCGTCCACGGAATGCTTCCGGATTTACTTGGCGTTTTATTTTAAGGACGTCCAGAGGCAGGAGGACCTAGGCATGACGAAGTGAGAACGCATACAAGCATTCAATGGTCGTCAAAACGTACCACTTCTCCGATTCCTGTCAAGCTGTGTGACAACACGACATGTTCTGAGGGTGAGTGGCGCAAGGGACGCGACGACGTACCTTCCGGCAGTGGCCTGTATCATCAATTTACCCTTACGTTCACCAAACGTGTTCGTGAAGTAGTCTTTGTAATTCCGCGAGATGATGTCGTTAAACCATGGCTGGCCACCGAATTTGTATATTCGTTGTGAGATCTTGTAACCCGCTGCATACCCAAGACCAGGGAACAGGGAGAAAAATTTGCGGCCGAAAGAGGCGGTCGAGTAGTCACGGAAGATGATGTTGTTGAGTGACGAAAATGAGACCTTGAAAACGACATTCAGCTAGGGGATCGATGGCATGGAGGACTAGCGCGTCACCTTCGCCTTGTTGCTCATAAGCCGTTTAGCAACTGTGTCTACTGGGTGGAAGACCAGAAGCTCAGCAACACCTGGTCGCGAACGTCAGTCAGCTATAGCTACGTCCAAGGCATCAAACTCCTCACCGGATGCACCTGAGCCAAGGACACGCGCCGTGCCCGACTCTTTACTCTTGCCGGAAAGCGAAGGGGACATTGGTGAGGAAGGAGAAGGATGAAAGGCAGACTTTTCAATCCGAAGAAAAGCTGAGCAAGGCTACTCAAATTTTCCACTGGATGTAGGAGTTATGTAACTCAATTGCCTCTCACCATTTTCGTAAGGCATCGCGTTTTTACGCTACAGGCGTTCAGCTCGCTGGTCAAGGGATGGAGCTATTTCTGCGCCAATGACGACGTTGTGGACACGCAGACGACACGACCCAGCATCAATTCCAGTTAGGGAGCTCAGAATTTATTGCACAAGCCAAGCTTAGGGCAGAGGAGCCCGAGGCCCCACAACAATCAAGGTCAGAGTGCTCTACCAACTCTGACAAAGAACTTGGAATAATAATAGAAATCGAACAGGGCGCCTCAGGAAGTCGGTGTACACGTTCTGGCGTTCAGTCACCATTTTTTCCCACCAGAACACTGGGTTTCAACGCACCACTCGTTCAAATCCTGGATGTTGCAAGCAAGACGGGCGGGCGAAGAGAGTGGGTTCACCATGACAAGGGCTTCGACTTTCCGCTCCGAACGACGACTAGCGCATCGTGCTCATCCTCGGAAATCACGATGGATATGACGTCGACTGCCTAATGGGACGACCCGCTTATCAATATATTAGGATTACCCCGAATGGACCGAGTATTTCAAAACGATCCGACCCTCCTCTCAGTCCGAATCTGCACGAATCCACGACGACATGGCGCGCACATCTGCGATTCATGCACGCTACCACCAGGACGCCCTCGACACCATTCGTGCCCAGTTCACCTTATCCGAGGACACCCTCGTAGACCTGACAAAGACTTTCCTCCGTGAGGCCGCCCAGGGACTCGCTCAGTATGGTCGCCCCATGGCCATGATGTACGTCCTTGCCATCGCTGTCGATGAAACTGGCTTTGACAATTCTTAGTCCGACATTCGTCAAGGAGGTCCCAGACGGTTCCGAGACTGGGTATATTACAACTATTTTGCAAGAGTGTGCATGCTCACTCAGCCCAACAGCACCTTTCTGGCGCTTGACCTGGGCGGCACCAACCTGTAGGTCGTCTATCATACTTCTCACAATCCTGTTATCACACCCAATCCAGTCGCGTTTGCGAGGTAACACTGCATGGCGATAAGACGTTCTCCCTTCGCCAGCAAAAATACAAGGTCTCAGAGACCTTAAAGACAGGAGAGGTGACCACACTCTTTGGTACGCACTTCTAGTGCTCTGTATTGCAACTCGTAACGATTCGCCTCAAGATTACCTCGCCGACTCCGTCGACACTTTCCTTACCGACTGTGGCTCACCCTCTACTGCAATCCCACCATCTCTGGCTCCCGATGCATCCCACGACATTTTCTTTCAAGCCAGCTCCGCTCCCTCATATATTCCCCTTGCTCTCACATTTTCTTTCCCCGTGGAGCAAACTGCTCTCGACTCAGGCACCCTCCTGACTTGGACAAAGGGTTTCGCAGCCAAGAATGCTGTCGGAAAGGACGTTGTGAAGCTCCTTCAGGATGCCTTTGACAAGAAACACATTCATGTTAAATGTGTCGCACTCGTGAACGATGTCAGTACTGGACCATGGTCGACCTTTTTTGGATTCGGCTTTGTCCGCTCATTAATAGTTTGGACTGACATGGCCACGTTTTCAGACTGTAGGTGCCCTGTTGTCACGGGCCTATGCGTCGGGAGGCTGCATGCTTGGTGCTATTTTCGGTACCGGGACGAATGGTGCGTATGTGGAAGATGTTGCTAATATTACAAAGCTTGGAAATGGGCCAGCCGCTGCAGAAGGCGGTCAAATGATTGTCAACACCGAATGGGGAGGTTTCAATAACACGGTATGTCCTTCCCCTTTATTGATCGAGACTGTTTATGTTATGACCTGTTCGACTCATTAGCGGTCTGCCCTCCCGACGACACCATACGATAACAAACTGGATCGTGAATCCATCAATCCTGGTTTCCAAGCATTCGAGAAATTTATCTCCGGAATGTATCTGGGGGAAGTCGCACGGAACGTCCTTCTTAGCCTCATAGACGCCTGCCCCAAATCGCTGCTCTTCGGAGGACGCTCCACCCCATCCCTTAACAAACAATGGGGGGTCGATACAGCGTTGTTGAGTGAGGTCGAGGAAGCGTGGCAGGGAATCGGGAGATTCGCTCAGACAAGCAGCGCGGCGGTTTCTGACGAAGAAAGATTGAGCCATGTGCGGGACGTCATCGTCCAACATCTTGGTTTCGCGAATGCCTCCGATGTCTCCCTAGCAGATGCCGATGTTGTCCGACAAGTATTCGAACTAGCGGCTACACGGGCAGCGCGCATGAGCGCATGTGCCGTAGCTGCGATCTTGGTGCAGACTGGTCGTGCTCGCTGTGCGGGGAGCGAGGCGCCCTCTACTCCCTTACAAGATGAGGGACAGAGAATTGGCGTTGGCGTAGACGGGAGGTGCGTCCTACCTTTTCCGACTTGACTAGCGGTGAACGTGTCTCTATAATGACCTAGTCTGGTTGAGTTCTATCCTCACTTCCAGTCTATGATGCGAGAAACGTTGCGTGCCTTGGTGGGATCCGAGGTCGAGAGCCGCGTAGACATTGGTATGGCGAAAGATGGCAGCGGCGCTGGAGGTAAGCGGTTCAAGCCTGCATTCCATCAGACTCGCCGCTGAGCGCTCAACCCGGATCATATCATCACTCTAGCGGCCCTGTGTGCACTGGTAGCACAAAAGCAAAGCATCGCCAAACAGGTACGCGCAGGCGCGTACGCTCAGGCTCACGATTCGACATCCGGGCCACCCCAGATCCGATCGGTGGAGAGTTACGCCTACTTGACTTCGTCGGGGTGATGTCATACTGTCAGAAACGAACAACTAGAATCAAGAACGGACACGCGCAGCGTGTCCAGTAGAGTGTGCCGTGTATGCGTGTTGTATTCGTCCCCCACGGCCGTGTATATATTTCAAATCAAATTTTGCATCCGCTCGGATTGGTTCGTAGAGACCGCATGACCCATTCGAACGACTGTATCAGACGTCGTTATCAATAAATTTTTTTTATTGAAACGTCCCGTCGAGGCACGCATCGGAAGTTGTCTGATACGTGGCATGATATAATGAATATTTGTGACCCTTCTGTGTCAGATCGCTCAGTCCTCTTAGTGTTGGTTATACTGTCCCCTCCCTCACTGAATCGACTCCCGACGAACGGCCAGACTTGCGGATATGATCGATGAGTCGCGTTTGTTCGAGATAAGATCTGACGTGGGAATGTAGCTTCAGGGAAACCCTTCGGGATACGTAACATCCTGTAAACGTGTGCACGTCATTGGCCACGCTGTTTCCATGTTTCCCTCTGTTTGATCACGCGGGGATCACATCAATGTCGTCACCTGTTACTACAAGCAACCTAGTCGCCGCGACAAATCCCTACGTATGAGCCACGAAAAAAGAAAGTAGTAACTCTGGAGCATATCAGGTAAGATGTATGGATATTATACTGCTGATCGTATCGTACATGTCGTACATGTCTTTGTGTCAAACTTCGTGTAGGATCCATGGGCATGCGGCCATATGGCACGGCAATGAGGAAAGCGGAAGAGATGAACATGCGGTCACACGCAAGCGTCGTCGTCTGCTTCATCTATATGTCAAAAGCGAGAGCGTACGAAACGAATGGTGCTGGGTAGGGTTCGGAATGCTCCGTGTAGAGCACGAGTAACAATACAACAGTGCATATATGGCAGAGATGATGCGTAGTGTCGGTGAGGCGCGAAATTATGGGCATGAGGAACGCTACCACGAAGATAGCACATCTCGTGTATAGATACCTCAGCGGGAGAACGTAATATAGCTGGATGGTTCGGTTCAAGGGTATACTTTATCCAAGTGCATGCAACTCACTAACAATGATGCATGCGACAAGCATGAAGGCAACTCGATGCTGAATTGCCGTGAACGCCTCAGTACCCATAAGATGCTCGGGCGGTGGCCGCGCCGCCATTTGCCCCACCCTTGGAAGCCATATTCACGCTCATGCTGACAGGCTGTCCATTAGGCACAACGCCATTCACCCCGTTGGATGGTACACCAGGACCCACGGTTGTCCCGCCTGGCCCGATGACAGAATTGCCGACGAGTGCTGAGAGTCGGCCAATTTCTTCCCGCGAAGACACAAGCGCAGATGCGAGTCGCTCGTTTTCCGTGGTGAGATATTCAACTTTCGCCTGGAGAGAAGCTAGCCACGCTTTCTTCCGCTGGCGACATTTTAATGCAGCTGAAGGAATGTCAGAACATTGTGTGGTTGAATGTTTGCAAATATGGACCTTGTCTGTTACGCTCCAAAAAGTTTCTGCGCTTTTCTTCCTCGGTCTCCGGCTTTTTGGGGTGCTTGGACTTGGCACCGCCTGTTGGGGAATGATGGTTTTGGTGGAGGAGGTCGTTCTCGTTCTCGTCCTCTTCCTCCTCCTCCTCCTCCTCCTCTCCCGAATCTCTATCCCTGGTGCTAGTGCTGTTCACAGTGCTTGCACGAGTGCGTTTCGTCGGCGCAGTCGGGGGTGCTGCGGACCTTGTAGTGGGGGGAGGACTGCCCGTGTCGTAAGACTTGCGTTTAGTCCCTCTACGGCCATTGGCAGGTGCAGCGCCGTTGGCACGTGCCTGGGCTTCCTCACGTTTCGTGAGTTCTTGGTGTGCTTGCGATAACAAATAAAGGCCATTTGCGGCAGTGCTTGCAGCATTGTTGGCGCTGATGTAAGCTGCATCATTATCATTCGCTGTGACTGAGGTAGACAGATGCGAGCTCGTGGCCGGAGCATGTGTAGCGGCTGTGTACTGGTTGGAGGAGTTGCTTAGTACGCCGTTTATCGCCGAGAGTGTGTTTGGGGTGATCGTTGCGTTCGCAGAGTTGGAATTGTTGTTCATGAGGGCGAGAAACGCCGCGGTATTTGGGGAGGGAGGGGGGAAGGAGACTGGCCCGCCGACAAGGGGGGTTAAACCAGTTCCTGGTGTAAGACCTGTGCGGGGAGTTAAGCCGGTGCGGGGAGTGAGACCGGTACGAAACGAGGCGGGATCAAATGGCAGATGTGGGGCGCTGTCGGAGCCCTGCTGGGGGCCGGCGAGCATGGCGGGAGAGAGCGGGCCGGCGCGGAGAGAATTGGCAAGGGAGGTGGAAAACTGCCAGGTGTAGCTCTGGTCGGAGGGGGAGGCGATGGCGGCGACGGGGGGGAGGACGGTGCGTGGGGAGGAGCGACCGGCATCGTTCTTCGGGTGGGAGATGGAAGATGCCGAGGGAGGTCTGTCTGGCTGGGAAGCACGGGAAGAGTGGTTTGAAGCGGGACTGGCGGAGTCGCGGCGGGATGCGGAGGTATGGCGTATGTGGGAGGGGCGGGAAAAGGACTGCTCGAATGGGTTGGGTTCGAGATCAAAGTCAGAGCGGGTCTGCCGGATGGAGTGCCGGTGGGGATGCGGCTGATGCTCGGCCGAGGGAGACTCGCCGTTCTTGGGGGAGGTTGAAGGCATCTCAAAGTCGGCGATGACGATACAACGACGTAGGTATATGACGGGTTATGACGACGGTGACGCACACACTTGGCGACACAGCCTGCTGTCGGACACACATTCAGTTCAGCTCGGACTCGCTCGGGATCGGCAAGTACTTGCGTTTCAGTCGTTTCTCTCGAGTGCTAGTGCACGACAATCGTGCTCGTCCTTGTTGGCCCGTGCGCAATCGCTTGTTTTCCGAGTACTAGAGGGTTGCGAGAAGGAATGACGACGTCTGACGTAGTCGTGTTATATTCGACTTCAAGCGGAGTTCCAATGTTACCTACTTCTTTTTCCTATCGCAGATCTTGATCTGATGCACGTCATACCCTTCCACGCTGGGCCTTATATTGCCCCACACCTCCCCGTTCCCTCCTTCCCCGTCTCTTTCTCTCCAGACTATCCCTATCCCCGCATCGCTCCACTACACTACCCTGTCGTACGCTACTTAACCTGCTTAGCTCATGACATAATTCATTTGTGTGACCCTATCGCGACTCACATCAACGCCTCACGACTACCCCATGGCAAGATAACCTAATACGGATACGCCGCCATACCTTCTTCCGGCCCAGTAACGCCTTCCCTCGCTGCACACTCGTTTAGATATCTCACCAACACCTCCCGATACATCTTGCGCCCTTTGTAGATCGCGACGTCATCTGGCCAACTACGGATCGCGCTTGCCAGTCGCCCTGCCACGCCCCGTTCCCGTACGAGCTCCTCCACCTTGAACAAATATGTACGTATCCCGAAGATAATTCCCCCTGTTCGTGGGAGTCGCCGCAACGTCTGTCGCTCGCTCCGCAAGCGAAGTGTGGCCGGTGCAAGGTGCTCTGCTGGCTCAGCGCTGTGTCCGTGCCCATGGACGAACTCATCCTCGGGTCCGTTCGTCGACTCTGACCACCCCAATTCCTCCGGATCATATACTGCCATCTCTTCCACCCCATCAGAACTTGGTCTCCCTGATTGGCTAGGCTTGACGACCTGAATAAAATAATTATTCCGTACCACTGGTTTATCTAGAGGCAGGCGTCTGAAGAACCGCTCCATGCTCATCTCGAGTTTTTCCTTGACTAAGATAGCATGTAAGCAAACGAACCTGGAACGAGTGCAACAACCACTCACACTGGGGAACATTCCCTGACGTATGAATCTCATCAAGCGGCATGCCGATTTTGTCGTTCAACCGCCAGAACCCTAGATTACGTCGAATGGACGGTATCAGTAATGCCTCCTTAATAGTGCGTGGCTTACCCACTGACCTGCGGTGCATATTGACCCAGCCTGGAAATAATACTTCCCGTCCGATCCTATGCCGCGCGAGAGTCAGCAAGCACCGCGACAAATACGAGTGCCACGCGGAATCAGAGCGGTCACTCGCCAGTAAACTGCTCACCTTCTATCATGATGGCAATATCTTCTTGCACTCTGACGCCGTTGTCACCAACACGTCATGATATGCCACGAGTGATCACGCACAGTCCAGTAACAATCTTCATAGCCTCCTCCCCCTTCTCCACGCCTTGGAGAGTGTCCAATATGCTCAGGTCAAATTTGGCACCAGTTTCGTTGACTTCGATGCTACGAATCGGCAGATTTCCGTCCCACGAAAGTGGAACCCCGCCAACAGAAGGAAGGGATGAGGACGAAGAAGAGATCCGGGTAACGCGGAAGGACTTCGGATAACGTCGACAAAGATACTCTGCAAGCTCATACACCAATTCCTCTGCTATATATGGGATCATAGAGACAACCTCTTCGGAACGAAGATGGATATTACATACCAGCCTCCGCTCCTCCCGATACCTTGACGACGCCATCGTCACGTAAAGGTAAAACCTGGACGACATTCGGTCCGCGGGTTTGAAGTCTGAAACTACGGACGCGCTGGAAGACCGGATAGCTGGAGTCCAGCTCAATCCATTCACTCCAAGGCATCGTGCGAATGCCCATCGTCACACTGTCAGGCTACGGTTAGACTACTTCCCGGACTCACTTAGCTCACTCACTGATATTCACCCCATCGAAACGGGCGGTATAGAACAGGTTTCACATCCTTGAGTTCGAACGTACAAGGGGAAATGTCTGGATAGTCAAAGCGCTGAGGAGTCCACTCTGAATTAAAACATCTGCTGAGTATTGATCCCGACGCTAGGATAAATAAGTGCAACCTCCATGCTCACGGTCTTTGTTCGCTTTGGTGGCATTCGACTCGAAGGGAGTGCTGTGAGGGGGCTTGGGACTTGCCCCGGCCCACATCCGCTTTAAAACCTTGAGGACCACCAATAGTATGGCAGTGTGGAGTATAGTGTGGAGCATTACTCGAGATATTGGCAGAGGTACGTCATTGGAGCTGGACGGAGCAGCCTCTTGCACGACGCTGTGGAGCCCAACGGCGGATATTAGCTTCTGGAGATAATCCTCCAACGCCATCGAAGAGTCCGAGAGACGAAAAGCCTTGGGTGGGAAGAGAACGGAGGTTGCAACTGACTCGCGATCGGTTATTCAGGGTCTGAGCAGTGAGCTCTTTGGCCGCTGTCATCTGACCATGCCAAAAGTGGTTTATCTCACTGTATATCTCTTATCTATAAGAGTCTTTCGGTCGAGTTCCTCGGCGATGGGAACTTGAACTTGTCATTGTCAAAAGCAAAGCTTGAGGGGTTATGTAATAATGCTTACATTAATTATTGTAGATATGTAAAAATAATCCTAACAAAATCGGTAGTTCCCGGTACCACACACTCCTTCCCATTAATTCTCCAGTGCAATTCCGAGCCGCATCCGTACGAGCAATTCAGTCAAGTTTCTTGTTACACCAAGCTTACACCTTCTCGTCAGGTCATGGCCACCAGAGCAGCCGTCGCCGCAGTTGTGAGCTTATTGCTCCTTCTTGAACCATCCGTTGAATCTCACGCAAACAGGATTTTACTCGGGTGTATACGACACTCGGACTCGGGAAAGGTAAACTTGTTCATAACACGATTTTGGTGGTGCCTCACCGTGCTATTAACAGAGACAATTGCTTCCCTCCAGGCGTTCCGCAAGCGGCACGCTGAATCTCAACGTATCCACGCTCA
The DNA here is from genome assembly GCA_038091575.1 of Leccinum subgranulosum. NCBI lineage: Eukaryota > Fungi > Basidiomycota > Agaricomycetes > Boletales > Boletaceae > Leccinum > Leccinum subgranulosum. The sequence goes on from JBBPOS010000345.1 coordinate 20,662, forward strand.
ATATGCCTCTCAACCAACTACCATCGACTTTGCTCACTATCGCTCTGTGCTAAGAAATACTGCGATCCTCGACGAAGTTGAGAAGATATCGAAGGATTTCAAGCCTGTTACGTACGATGTTGGTGCGCATATCAAGGCCATTGAAACGTTCGAGGCCAAGGCGGTCAGTCGTCTCTGTTCCGCTGACTGTATGTTATCTGACATTCGATGTGGCGTAGGTCGAGAAAGCCAACGAGACCGCACAAAAAATTGATGTCGAGCTGAAAGACCTTCAAGCTACTCTCGCCAACATCGAGGAAGCGCGTCCATTTGAAGACTTGACTGTGAGTTACCTTTATTTTTCATGAGCTTGTCTTTTGAGACCCATTTTGCAGATTTGCGACTTTGAGGATTCCCACCCACGGCTAGGCGAGACTGTTGACACCATGGTGAAGAAAGGGAAGTTCACTGTACCAGGTGAGCCCAGGAATACACGTATGTCAAACACAGCTAATCTTTGTCTAGGCTACAAAGAAAAGTTTGGCGACCTCTCCCTTGTGTAGACCGTTGTGTATATCCCTGCCATAGAATTCATTTGGTTTCTAAGTCAACCAGGGATGTTTTGAACTCGACTTCAATGAATGGTTGCCTCTGAGAGTTGTCCTTGTTCGCTGACTAAGCAAGGGCCAAGGTTCGGACCTCGATCACCATTTTGCAAAGCGTTGTACGCAAAAATCGCATAGATGGTCGCGGTGCAAAAGGGTGGCCACTGTGTACTGTAGTCCACTCATTCCATATTTACCAGAGTCACTTTTTTTTTCTGAATTGCCACACCCCCACTCACATCGAAGTTCGGCTCACGGTGACAGGAGTCTGAACAAAGCAAATGTCCAAATGGGGTATGTACACAGGCGGAAGCCAATTTTCCTCCTTTTTCCATTTCTGACTTTGTGCCGGGACGCGGCCACGCTTTAACACACGCCTGCTCACCACATACTTACGCTGTGTTCTCCCATTGTTCTCCCCTCACAACGCTGCATATATAATGGCTTCCCGTCCTCCATCACCTTCCAGAGCGGAAGGTGCTACGAACATGGGTTACTTCTCAGTGCCATTCGAACGATTTCTCCGCGATGACATCTCAGACTGGGCTGGGGCGTTTACCTTGCTAGGTTCGTAGAACGAGCCACCTCGCCATATCTATCGCTTCTGAACGCATTCCCGCAGATACTGTGGAGACATATTTCGATTCACGCCTGGATTTACTGCAGAGACAGATCCAGAAGCACGGCGACAGACTGAAGACAAAGGCTGAGGAAGCTCTCAAGAAGCGTGTACATACTGGCGAAGTGCTACCCGAGAAACTCGAACGCGAAATCAAGAACTTCAAGCTCAAAGTACGTTCCGACTTCCGGGCTCTTATACTGGCCATTCTCACTCATATTTCTATCAGGTTTCCACGCGCATGCAGTCACTGGTGGCATCGTGGCATTCCGCAAAAGTTGTTCGAACGCGTGAAAAGTTGTCGTTCTTGCTCGGCGTGATGTCACTGTTGGTCTCAGCGCTTATGTTTGGGATGGCCCCAGAGTATATCTCTCTCTTCATATTACCGCTGAGACTGCTGATGACACGCGTTTTAGGTGGATTCATGTCGCGTATACTATTCAGGGGCTGTATATGCTCCCTCTTCGCTTCTATAACTACAAGAAGCGTCACTGGCATTACTTTCTCTTCGACCTCTGCTACTACGTTACGATCCTCAACTTAATCTATATCTGGATCCTTCCCTCCAATACCGCGCTCTTTATGGCATGTTATTGCCTTTCGCATGGTTCCGTTGCGAGTGCGGTCATTACCTGGAGAAACAGTCTTGTGTTCCACGACTTCCAGAAAGTGACGTCCTTGTTCATTCACATTTATCCCCCGTTCACGTTCACTGTAATACGGTAAGTTGTCATTAAACACATTCCAAAGCTTGGTTGTGACTTTCGCATAGGCATTTCTACCCCGGGGCAGAGCAGCGCTTCCCCGCACTGGCGGCATTACCTAAACTAAACCCCGCACATGCGCTATTCATCAGCAGTGCTATTTGTAGGCTAATACACTCGATTTCTGACGTATTCTTTCTGACTTTCGCTTAACAGATCTTATCTGGCAACTGCTGTACTTGAAGGTGACTATTATTATCTCAGCTTGCCGTGGTCCACACACTAAACTGCGATGGTCTAGTTTGTTTATGTAGACCGACGCACTAAGATTGCGTCTGGGCAAAGGACTACGTCGTTGACGTATCTTCTCAACGACAAGCGTAGCGTAATCGGTCGCGCGCTCGAGAGAACCGCTCCTGAAAAGCGCGAAGCACGTTTCATGATTGGCCAATTCGGCAAGTGTTCTTGTTCCTTTCGCGCGCCCATACTAATGCGGCATATTGCAGTGTATGGTATGCTGATGGAACTGCCTGCGGTGTATCTGCTTTACGACAGTCCCCGATGGAGTGCCGCCTTCATGTTGTTGATATTTACTGTGAGTGTGTGGAATGGCGGAGGGTTCTACATCGAAGTCTTTGGGCGCAAGTATGTACAGCCCATCGTTCATTCCACACTGTACGTACTGACCATCAACACAGATTTGAACGGGAATTGGAGGCCCTGCGCAAGGAGCTGGCAGAGCGCAGCCCTCCGCTGACAGACGTTGAATCACTCAACAATACACCTTTTCTCGACACCCAGGCATTGCCCGCTGTTGATGAGCTGCTTGAAGCCGATGGCAATACTATAGAAGAAGAGAACTCGAAGGATCAGTAATGGTAACCTTCGGTGGCTAGCTGTCACACATCAATGTTTCTAAGTCCTTTAATGATGCTTTATGATAACACTCTTGCATTTAGCACTGTAATATCCTTCATGCGAAATAATTCTATGTCCCTATTAGTTATTTCCGCTCAGCCATATCATGTCACGCACCTATTGTGCCATATCTAGAGGTATAGCTGTAAAGCTCTCCCAATGTATCCCACTCTTAACCCAGCCCATGAAAATGCATCCTTCATCTAGAAGACGTGCTTTGGCTTCTTGGTAATGTGAAATGCTTTGTTTCACTTCGAAGTATGTACACGTTTTCGAAGGATACGGAAGGTGAATAGGAAACTGTGCATCGCCACCGAGGAGCGACAGGGATTCGCAGTAAAGCTTGAACATCGACGCTTTTGCGAGTTGCGGCCTACCCGACGTATGCGCGACAAGGTTAGGATCGGGTATATGCCAGACCTACCTGAACCTGATCTTGAAGCGGTGTTTCGGAGGGACGCCTCGTTTAAGGCCACTGATCAATATCTCGTGCGGAACGGATGAACCCGCAAACCAACACAGTGCTAATGAAAGTCGTATTTAGTAAAAAAGGTCGAGATGAACGTTGCAAAACGACCGCCACATTCATTGAATGACCGGGCATTCCCGAAAGGGGAGACGGAGAGCTTAGAAAATTCGAATGGAACTTGAGTAAAAACGACCTCTGGCTGATGGACGCGGAAAGGGGGCGGCAGAGCTAATGTTACCTTCAGCCTCCGTCGGACGTTGTCGAAGTCCAGAAGAGAACTTGCCTGATATGCTCGACAAGCGTCCCCAAAAGGCTCTTTCGCAGTCGGTCTTTACGTCTTGCTGCAGGCGTCCGGGCACTTCCCCGATGATGATCTTAGAAATATAGATCGGATGAAGGAACGTGGATCCGAGGGAACCCTGGATCCCGAGAACATTCCACCGCGCGATCTTATCGCTGCAAGACATGCACAACGTTGGCGGCGAGTCGGCCCTCCCTGGCTTCGTTCGCAGCACCCCTAACAAGGCATAATTATCACGGCCCCTGGAAGCAGCGCCTTGCGGCAAAAGTTCGAAAACAGAAGAATCCTTTAATTTGGCCATCTCCTCGTCTTGATAGGACGCAAGGAAGCGCATCGACGCATCGCCACCTTGATGATTCCAAGCAGTGTATGCAAGACGAAATATGGACCGTATCAGTATCATTCCTCGGAACACGAGGGCCCGGAAGGGTCTTACAGGGCGGTGTTGATATGTACATGATTACTCGCACGCCGTGCTTGAGGCTGACCATCCCGTCGTGGTTCCTAGTAAGCCATTGAGAGTGCCCGCCTCGGACGGCGTATCGACCGATTTCTTCGAGAAACCAGCGGCGTGCGGAACGGCGCGCGAGGACTTCTGCGTGCGAGTCGTGCAGAGCTTCTCCTTGCTCCGGTAAACGATCCCTCGGGAGACACTTGCATCCCGTGGCGAGGGCAATGATCTGTGGTACAAGATCTGGATCGTCGGGCGAACTCAGTATTATGGCTGCTAGGATGATATAGGTGCCGTCGCTTGGTTTGTGGTCGAGCGAACGATACTTTGCGAGTATCTTTTCGACGAGGGAGTCCGAGTCCGATGTCGCGTGATCGTTTGGAACCATCCCGCGCATTCTCACGGTGTCGGAGTCACCGTACTGTCACATGTACTCTTTGCTCCACGTTTCTTTTCCGATACTCCGTCATAATATCCCTCAACGTCAACTGTGGAGACTCGTGAACATAATCATGATATGTCCTCTATCTATTGAGGTGGCGCTTGACAAGGTTCACAGAGCTGCCAAGATCTGAGATCATAGGTTAGGGGTGAATTCCAGAGGAACTCAGATGTCAAAGCTAAGTATCAGCGTTCACCTCAATGATTTGGCGTCATAGTAAGGTTTGTTGGCCAACGCCGTGCGCGGCAAATTCGATCGCGCCTAAAACAATCAGTTACAGGAGATAGCAATTCGAGCAGCCCCCAGACAGTTTTGTACTGCCCCATACCCTGCTGCCGCAGTAGGTAATACATATCTACTCGTCCCGTACCTGCCGCAGGACGGCTTCTTTAGCCAGGGTGGCAGGCCGTGTGTGCGAGACCCGCATCCCGCATCGCCTTTCCATACCCACATATTAATCGTTCCCGAAGATATCCAATGCCACAGGTAGTAAGCATGAAATAATGTTACATGCGAGAAGGAACGACTAATTTCCTCGGTTTTTGTCTGCCTGCCCTCATGGGCAAGGTCGGTCTCGCTCGAGCGTAGGAAGACTACAATACACTGATCATAATGTTAAGTTGTACAGCAGTTAACGTGAGAGGAATAAACCTGGATCATATCGGATGGGTCGAAGTGGTGGGTCCAAGGTAGAATGCGTAAATGCCATGGAAGCGATCATACACGGCGGAACTAGAGGGCAAAACGACTATTGAGTGCTCATCTTCAGATGCCACATTCCGATTGACAGCTCTTCCAAATGTTGCATCTCAATTCGATCCCAACGAATCGGTATCACATTTGCCTGTGAATAGAAGCTGGGTTAGGGATGACCCAGAACCGAAGGGAAGACACAAACCTGAAGGTAGTGTGAAACGGCACGTCCCACCCGTCTGGCAAGTGACTGGATGTCAACGTAACCACCGTATCCGTCAATTGGGATCTCATAATTTAGCGGGGGATAACCAGGCCACTACGAAAGGAAATGAGAGTTTGCGACGATGCATGTCAAGAGTAAACCCACCCTCAAATTTACGTAGATCTTGCCTCTCGCATCCACGCCGAGGTCCTGTAACGTATACGTATCTGAATCAGCCAGTCGGACATTTGCTTGTGCTTCTCCGATTGTGATGCCCGCGGTGAAGGCGCCTTTGCGCTTGAATTTTATGACACGTCCGAACCCCCTGCGAGTGGGATCCATGTATCCGCTATACATGGACATGGATGACGAACGACGGGGTCGAGGGATTGCCATGGGTTGAACATAAGGTGAATATGCGCCGACAGATCCACGGCGTTTTGTGTAGTACGGGTCGGGATAGTCGTAGTCATCGTCTGGAAGTTCGTATCGTGTGAGCTCATCATCTAGACGATGGGGAGGTGTCGTACAGAGATGGGGACTGCTGCGGTTGCTTCCGGCATACATTGAATAGGCTGGTTGGGAATAAGCTGCTTGAGAATAGGCTGTTGTAGGGTAGACGTCATGGTAGGACGGTGAGAGCGGAATGCCGGTTGAGGCATAGGACAAGGATGGTCGCCGAGACCTGGGAGTGCTATAGTATGGGTCGTGATAGGACATTCTTGCGGGAGGGATCAAACAGTATGTGAGCGGAAGCGGACAAACGTGACGCGAGATCCTTTATACGAAATGCGCATTCTGTCAACGGCATTGCGGCTGGCCAGAGTGCCTCGAGGAGACATCGAGGTCAATTGCTAGAGGAGGAAGGTGGAACGTCGTGAGAGGAGACGTAACCAAACTGAGTCGAGCAATTTGAAACCTGGTCGATCAGTGCGGCAGGGCGCTGACTCTTGTGATTCTGGATTGTGGTAGATCATGAGAGCGGAGCACCGCACGGGACAAATCTCACCGATGCGGATGGGGAAATCTGATGGAGTGGTAGATAAAATCACATCCAAAGGAGGAGAGCTCACTTGATTTCTTGCTGGTAACCTCACTCAAAAAGAAAGCGCTGTTAGGGGTGCGGCCGGTGTCAGAAACAGCCTCGAGGCGCACACGTGTGTCGTCACGTTAACTCGACTTGGTCACTCGCAGTCATCTTCCTCCACTTTTCACCGCCTCATTGATGGCCGTGGTGCTTGAATGGAGCGCGCCGCATTCTACACTAGAGATTCCTGTGGAGGCTGACGTGGAGGCTGAGATAAGGTGTATTTCATCTACCGCCCACTCAAGCTGGAGTGACGTCGGGGGCGCGTCGTGGGCGGCGGAAAGGGTCACACTTGGAGTGTGATTCGGCCACCAATGAAGCGGCCAAGCTCAGGCTCAGGCTATCGAGGAGTGTGCCGGCATTGCGGCTGGCACTGGCAAAGACAAACACCGTCGTTGAGGCGCTCTATCAATATATCAATCTTGGCTTGCTTGAACGAGCATATCTGGCCCTAAACTCACAATCCTTCCAGGTACACTCCCGGAGAATCGCGAAACCAATTGCGAGCGGGGCAGCTAGAATTCCGCCGAAAGGCACGGGAGATGAACCGATGACCCAGCTGCTTCTGCGAGGACGGGTCTACTCCGCATTGCGGCACGGTTTTTCCCTTTCTTTTCAGCCTGGTCTCGGCGTCTCGCACGAGGATCGGATGGTCATACTGGCGTGTCCAGCCTTCCGAAACGGACTTTACAGCCACCGTGAACCAGCGAGCAAACTTTGGAGAAACTGACAAGAACCATTTACAGTAAGTAAGATTGACCGGTGCGGCCGGCTCAGTCACAATAGCATTATTGACTCGGCGTTCTTATTGCTTGCAGACCTTTCTTCTTCGAGTTCCATACATCTAAACGCGTTGCGGTTTGTAACATTGTCATTCGATCGAAGGTAGATTTCCCGGGTGACCATCCGACTGCGGAACAACTTTCCGTGGTGTCACAGTGGTATTCCAGTGGTATTCCTCGCGTACCTTCGGCGCTTCAGGCATTCTGCGAACAACGGAAACCTATTCTTGGGTGCGAAGGCGCGATACCTGTCGTTCCTCCTATGACCATGGATACTTCCTATCGGGTTCGATGATACCATAGGCGAGACGGCAAATTTCAAGGCCTCGGACCGTGACAGTGATCTCGGTCAAATACAATGCAATGCAATGCTGTTACAGGAAGTTGTTCAAGAATGGGAAAGTGTAGATGCTAAACTAGCGTACAGAGGCCATCGTTAAAGTTGACGTACAATTTATTTGAGGAAAACACAATGAGGGAATAACAATAAATCCAAAGGCAATTGATGTCTTTGCCAGAATGCACGAATATCTGTGATGCAATGCAAGTAGATGGGGGTATAGTTCGTGACATATAAAAGGGGCTGTGGTCCGCAATTGGTCAGGTATCTGAAACAGCATTGAGTGGAGCGCCTTGGCGTTATGAGGTGCATCTACTCACAACCGTCCACAGCCTCTAGATGCCCCACATTCGAGCAACCCAGCATGTCGAATATTGCATCCCAATCCAAAGGAAAACTGATCAGAGGGCTGACGGCGGACGGTATTGTCTGTGGGGCTAGGGGTATAGGCTCGGCAATTTGGAGGATTGGTGACGGTTCTGGCTGAAACTGCGGAATCATGCGTGGTGACGTGTTTATCCAAAGTCCCGGTCGCACGCCAAAGCTATTGCGGGGAGAGCGAGGTCCCGCAGGCTTCCGTCTGCGCGCATGGTGAGGGAACAATTTTGCGACACATTCAGCACCTTTTCTGGGTGAGTGCACGCGCTGCACGGGAGATGAGGGCGGTGATGTCATGCTGGAATCCGATGATTGGATGGAGATGGTGGACCGCAGGGTGGACCCTCTACTAAGATTTGATGTTCGAACAGTCCATGACCAGATTTCACTTGAGGACGAGGACGAGTCCGAAGAAACCGACAACCAGCTGCAGGGACGAGGCCCCCTTACTCGGTGTGATCTCCTGTGGATGAGGATTGAGAGGGACTGGGAGTCGTCCATTTCGAGTGTGTACGACGAAAGGCTAGCTAGACCGAGTGAGGGCGTCGACCAGATGCGTGGAAAAAGCTTGAGTGGGCTGGGTGATTCATATCGATGAATAAAAGGAAATTCCATGGGGAACCTATGCGTTTAGTTCCCGGACTGGGCAAAAAAGTGAGTCAGATGAGACATGGGCGCTGCTTCACTCTGTTAGTACCCACCATCAATTTGCCGGTGCACGATCACTTTGATGGACAGATCTATTATTACTCAATCAGGCAGTGTACCTGTAAGCTTTTCCCACTTTCCACTCCTGCGAAATGCCTACATATCTCAACGATGCTTACTCCGGGCTCAAGTCGCCCACATGCAAAACGCAACATGACACAAATACTAACAACCTTTCAGCCCACGCTGATAGGTTTCGAGATCCTGATGTTTTTGATGCAAGATAGCCATGAAACCCCCGAAGAGCTACCCCAAACTCTGTTTTGACATAACCACGCTGAGCGTTGATCACACTGGTGCAGCTCTTGTCATCGTGCCGCCCTATTCCCGTTGCAACTAAAGCCGCGGTCCGTTCCAGGTCAGTAAACATATTGGATGTCGGGGACAGATTGAAATGCAATGCGCCTTACAAGTTACAACTCATCTCGACTCACCACTTTGCTTGTAATTAAGGTTCCACTTGCAGAGCGGTGGTTTCGGGATCATAAACATCCCATGACGCGTAATGCAATCATCCTGGATTCACACGCATAATGAGCATACAGCACCCTCATACGTCGCATAACTTTGATTTTGTCCACGGACACTCGGGAACGCAGAAAAGCTTATATGTATACCCTCACCACAGGTCAAACATAGATAATGGCCACTGCTTTCGACGTGCAGTGCTTCCTGTGACTCAGAGTCGTTCTGCTTATCGATACTATACTGAGACCAGGGTCCCGGTCCTGACTCAAGAGCACGAAACCTTTTATCCACATGAAAAAAAATTATGAGGTCATTTACATTCATGGAAACTAAACCTGATGGCCGTTACCTGATAGGAATCATATGATGACACTAATTGTAGGAACGTTACCCGACCCGCCGGGGGTGCGTTCAGCGACAGAAACCTAGATTACAGCAACAAGAACTGAGCATAGTATGCACTCATGGAATAGCCTGGACCACGCGATATCAAGCACGGGTAAGCAGATGGAACTATTTGGAGCTCGGGTGAAACCATACACTAATTATCCTCAGTTTCGGTCATATAACGCGTTTGATGTGACTTCACTCGACGACTAGGCGGCAGCATTCAGTCGGGGCCCACGCCATGGTTTGTTGGTGGCTTGAGCTAAATGAAAGAAAACGTGTTTCTGACATAGAGGGTCCTTCGATTCTAAAAGAATCCGCAACTTGCGAAGATTACCGTTGCTTTAGAATTGATTTGGCCATGGCTTATTCATTTGTTTTCGTGTTGCTGGGCACGCAGTCATTGCAAATCAATGTTTAACCATGACTGTGCACCATTCACTGGGTAAGGAACCTCCATTAAGAAATCAATGTAGCCGCTCTAAAGCTGCTCGCACAGTCCAAGTACCCGTGTCTGGTTTACATAACAATAAGTCCCAGCGAAAATGTCGGTCATCTAGGTACAGATAAGAACACAGCTTACTACTGGCCTAGTACCTCGAAGTTGAAGGGTAAAAAAGGGTATAGATCTAGACTCGGTGAATTTACCGAGTCTCCGAGTGTCAATTACCTGCGTTCTAATTTCTCAGGTACAGTATTTGGATACTGCGCAATCAAGCCGCTCCCCATCAGAAAACGGCAAGCGAGATAATTATATATAGGTCCTGGCCTTGCTCAAGTAAGTAAGTTGCGGGCACGTTGGATCAATGGCAGGTTGCGCCGTTACATTCTGGAAAGGTGCATCATCTTGATATTTCTTCCATGTCATGATTGTTCCGATCATCATGCCTTGAATTCAGCAGGTAAGTTCGGGTCGTCGGTCCTCTCCGACGAAATTGCCTTGGATGAAGTCTCCGATGTGGGTCGTTGGCTCATCTCCCGTGCACTCGATCCCTTCGACACCTCAGACTCGGAGGTGACGAAAGTCTCGGAGATAATAGCGATTCACACAGTATTGTTCCCGTTCAACCACGATCAACACAAAATGAGCTGATCCGATTATCATACCCCGAATGAGTGGCGTCCAGAAAACGGAGGGTACCTAAGCCACTGGCATCGACATCGCACATATATTTGCGATCCTGCAGACTCCACATCGCGAGCAGCCGCCACGCCCAGCCCATGAGTTCAGATCCTGGTATCCCGTCGTTAGAATTCCCACTGCAGAACTCACGCGGGTCATTCATTCCCTCATACTCGGCGCATTCACCGTCCGTGCTTCTGAGTCCGTCTCCCAGGTTTAGGATATGGCACGGGTGCGGGCATGACACCCCTACTAGTACTTGCACCCGCACCCGCATCGCGGGTATGCGGCCCAAAAGATCACGAGGGCGGCGTGCAGGAGCGACTGCATAACACGCACAATCGTGCGCGTTGTGTGATCACTTCTGCCCGCTGCCAGGGGGACGGGGACGGGGAATTTGGGGATGGGCAGACAGGGCGAGGGCGACCGTCGTCATCGTCATGTCGTCGTCTGGGATGAGGATGGGGAAGGGCGAGGTGGAGGGCGAGGGCAGTCGCGAGAGCGACTACGCAGCGCACACAATCGTCCGCGTTGTGTGATCGCTTCTGCACGCTGGGGGGACGGGGATAGGGATGGGGCGGGGACAGACAGGGCGAGGGCCGCTCGCCGTCGTGTCGGCGTCTGAGGATGAGGATGGGGAGGGAGGAGGGGGTTATGTGATAGCGACAGCAGTGACTACGCAGCGCACACGATTATGCACGTTGCGTGATCGCTTCTGCCGCTGTGGAGACGGAGATGGGGATGGGGACAGACAGGGCGACGGCGATGGTATCGTCGTCGTGAGATGGGGAGGGGGAGGGCCCGTCATCGACGTCGTTGTCGTTGTCGTGGGACGGGAATGACGAGGGTAGCAGACAGGGCGACGGTGACGGTTGTTGTCGTCGCCATGTTTTGTTGTCGTCATGGTGGGATGGTGGGGGCGGGGGCGGGACGGTCATCGTCGTGTCGTTGTCGCGTGACATCGTCTGTCGCGTCGTTGGTGTC
>JBBPOS010000346.1:0-32146 GCA_038091575.1 Leccinum subgranulosum
TGAGTGCCGCACGACAGTACCACCGAAACATGGCGACGACAGATTCTTGTTGAACCCCCTTGTCTGCCTGATTGACGCAGCACGTATCGCTCCATGCCCATCGGAAACGGCAGGACTGGACCACATTACAGAAATTGATGAGCTTCTCGATTATGGGGGATTCGGGTAACCCATAGATGGAGGTGTCCTCGACCATCTGGAATGTCAACTCGGGAGGCTGCCACCTGTGCGAGAACATCACATATTGATAAAATTTCCCGACCTCTTGCTTGATGCGCGCATAGTCGAGACGATCATGGGTAGTCATTGCAGACCGAAGTTCATCGAAGATCGGTTGTTCTTCAAACACAGTGGCTTGTTGTGTTTTATCATAGAGACGACCAGTGACGGTGTCAATGAGTACGCGGGGAATGTCACGGATGGTGTCATCAACGACCTTTCGGATGAGTGGAGTTGGGTCGAGATATCGACCTCGAAGGTCTGATATTAAAACGACATAAATTTGTATTTTCATGCGGATTAGATCCAACGGGCTCACCGCAAACTTGTGGGTCCACTGAATTCTTCATCGTCGACAACATCATCTCGAATGCACCGAATGCTCTATTGTAGCGGCCCATGCTATGCAATACAGTGTATTTTTTCCTGTAACTTTTGTAATTTGATGGGTCATGCTCAATGACCTGACAGATCACCGCAACCATTAATTTTGCACAATCTACGAGTCATCAATTCATACCTTGGTAACGCTGACGAGTTCCCCCTCCAATAAACCTACTCGCGCCTTGCAGCATTTAACAATAATATCGTTGATGTTCACCGGGTTGAGCGAGAGTGCGCTCGAGTAGTGTCCGATGGCCACGCCATGGTCGTTAGCCATGTCAGCGCGCTTCTCGAGTCTCCTGCCACAACGTTGGTGGAAATCTGGTCCAAGAGATTCTGAGATCGTACTCAATGTCACCAGTGGGATTACTCACCGAGTTCCCATTGCGACCAATCATCGAGGGACTGACTCTCCTCTAACAGATCGGTCTTCATATTTTGGAAGCATTTGATCGCCTCTGTAACACGATCATCTTCTTCAAGAACATCACAGACTGCCTGATACAGATGAAACTTTGAAAACATGAACTAAATAGCACGAGAACAGTTAAGCCGCTTTAAACGACCATGCAAAGCACGCCATACCTTGTCTGCACCTTCCAATAGGTCAGTGATTGGATGACAGAACATCCCCATCCTGGCCCATCCCAACAACAAGGTACTGGGAGGCGAGGAGGTGAGCGATAACACGGCAGAGTAGGCTAAGAATGCCTCGAGGTGTTTCTCCGCACTTGACGCGTCGTCTGCGATGGTCCGAAGCCGTGATACGCATCGGTCCGTGAATTCTGATGGTAGGGGTTTAGGATACTATAGTACGAAATGACGAAGACACTCGCCTTCAAACCAGCTCATGATCAACTGATTGTGCTGTAGATCCTCACTCATCGTGTTGATGATCTCGAGAAGATGCTGTGCAGCATCATATACGCGACCACAGGCAAACATGGTTTCACATTGATGTTTTTGCTCGTACACACGCAGGGTGCATTGGAGCACTTGAACGGTTTTCTCGAATTCGCCTATTTTTCGTTCTATGGGCACAGAACACGGGTCAGGCAGTTGTGAATTGAAGTCATGATAAACATACCCGAGTCTGCTAGGGCCCCGATGGTTTCGGTTAATTGAATGTCTGCGCGTTGAGAGGCGACTGTCAATGTGGTGGGAGTATACATGGACTGAACGCACTGGAATTTTCTTCTCGAGCACGAAGGGTGTGCCTGAGGCTTTCTTTTTCCTGGTTGGCTGTAGCAAGCTGGTCACGGAGTCCCTCAGCTGATTTCTGTAGATTTACTACAATCTCGTCTAACTGATTTTCTATACATTGAGAGGCGATGTCAACGAGGTGGGATTGAAGAGAGAGAGCACGCACTCGTGCTTTCATGCTGTGCTCGAAGAGACCGGTTGTCTTCGTCGGATAAAGCAAGCTGGTCACGTAGTCGTTGATTAATTTCCTCGAGACTCGCAATTCTCGTCGCTGACCGGAATGAATAACAACGGGGCAGTCAGCCGGTTAGTAAACACACCTTGCATTGCATTCTGAATATGTAAGTCCACCGTGTTTCCGATATTAACGTTTTCTGTCCTTGAGCGGCGGGGTTCTGGTTCCAGGAGAATCTATTTGACTCGAATAAGAACTGGCATCTGATAGCAGTTATGAAACTGACGTTGTCGCGGTATGAGGGAAGGATGTCCAAAAGATGTCGAAGGATTATTTTCTTCTCTAGAGCGACCGCGATGTCGTAGTTCGATGAGATGGCCATGGGCGAGATGACATTGGAGGTAGGCATTTTGACTTCCGCAAGGTGTTTGTGGGATGTAGTGTCCCAGAGTGAGAATGACGAAGATCCGGAGGCTGCAATGAAACTGTCGTTGGGTGCTAGTGTGATATATTTTCGGGAGCGAATGTTCCATTTTGAGAGTGTTGTCCAGGTGGACACCTCGAGACAGTGGATGACGTAGTCAAACAACACGAAGAGTTGTTTGCCATCGTTCGTCCAGGCAAGGCTTCCGTTCTTTCCGCGGCTTACGTAAATTGGAAATTGGGCAACGAGTTCGCCGTGGTGACTGTCGAAGACAAGAACAGTCCCTGCGGCAGTTGCGATGAGTCGTCCGTCGGGCGAGAACTTGACCGCGACTACCCAATTGTCGTGTTTGAACGGACCGAGCAGTCGCTGGCCAGTTGCAAGTGACCAAACAGAGAGCGTGTTGTCAAACGATCCGGTTGCGATTCTTGTCGAGTCAGGTGAAATGTCCACTGCTCTCACCACAACGCCGTGCGCTTCGAACTCTGTCACCTTTGCGTGATCTACGGTCGCGTTCCAGACCGTCACTCGACCATTTTTCGCCCCAGCCACGATCCACTTTCCGTCCAGTGAGACAGCGACGTCCCTAACAGGACTTCTAGCGTCCATTGGCTCGCCCACTTCCTTGCCATCCGCAACTCTCCATCGTCGAATATGTCCTTTTTCACCTGCGCTCACGACATGCTTCCCGTCCGGGAGAAACTTGACCGAACACAGGATATCTTCAATATCAATCTCGATCGGGTTCGCGCCGACGATGTTGGAGGCGATAATCTTCTTAGTTGATTCCTGAGGTTCCATCAGCAGTGCCTGGTCTTGGGTAGATCGTTTTTGCTCACCGATGGATCCATCTGCTGTCCGCATGTGCTCCCCACCCCCGGGCCTCTCGGTCCTTTTTCTTCTGTCAGTTCCCTAGTGCACCAATGATCTTGCTCAATGTCCATGTGTCTGCTCACCGTCGCTCTTCCTTTGGCGCAACTCGGAGGACATTTTTGGTAGGCTAGGTTGGGGCGTGGTGCAAAGAGAATTCGCCTTCGGTGCGGCATTATATGCATTTGACACTGGCAATACACGTGTTTGCTCACGCACTGTGTACCCCATGCCCTGGGCGCTTCCTTTCATCTTACATCCCGCCTGTACTGATCGTTATCGTTCTATGTTTCGACGAAGCAAGTTACCATCTAAATCTATTCATTGGTCACCGACTTTGGACTCGATCTTCCTCTCGATCTTCCAATATTGTTATCTTACTACTCAGAAGTCCCATGCTTCGGCGCCACCATTTCACTGCGCTTATCTGGAACCATCGTCTTATCGCATCAAGAACAAACGACTCGGAACACCCTGACACATCAGTACACGCGCGTCAAGTTAACTTCCCATTACTGCAAGAAACTTTCACGAAAAATGCAACCCATCCTTACTTGATTGGTGAACACAGAAAGTTACATATCTTTGTACTCCATACCGACCACTGCGAGCGGTGGGAAAGCAAGACATTGTGCGACGGTCTACGCTACCTTAGGCTACGGTCAAGTGCTTGAGCATCGTTTTCTGCCAATTCCCCTCGCGTGCGTGAAATGAACACACATACGACCGCTTTTCGAGGGATGCTGTGATCGCGCTCAGTGTATAAGCAGAGTTCCAGGTCAGTCTTGTCGAATCAGAGGTTTCCAATATCTTATCTGATCCCAGGCCGGCTCTATATTTTGTATCCGACCCTTGACTGCCGGTGCGCCATTCAACCAATATATCCTATTCCCTTGTCCAAATGTGCCCCTCGCCGACATTCCTACGAAATGCAACCACCACTATGTGGAGTTGCATGGTTTGTGGTTCATTTGTGAAGGTGATGCATATCGTCGCATCGACTAAAACAGAATATTCGTAGCTTGTCTTGTACTGGTTGCAGAGGGTAAATGTCCTCGCATTATTCATAATATCGTCGCCTACAGTGTGGGAGGGGCAATTGAAAATTTACAGGCCCCAATATATTAGCAGATGTAACGGCGGTCGTCGTGAAAAAGGATGTATACCGTTATGACCCACTGAGCGAGAAAAACAAGCTTACCGTCAAGTTGCGTCGCAATAAGGAGGGATCCCGAACCGTGAGGATACACGGATTGCGTGCGACACGACAACAGAGATTCCAGGTGGTTTCCGAGTCAGTGTCACCGATTCGATGGAATTGCCAATGTTAGCTTGAAAACTTGACAACTAGCACGAGCGAGCGTTGATGCGATTCCAGAATATCTGTTAGAAGGAAAAGACGTAGTCATTCGACTAGATGTGATAGGTGTGGTTCAGAAACGCAACTAGGAATTATATGCCAGTGCAAGCCAAGATCTAGTTACTGTCGTCGTATAGTACTTTGGATGTCAGCCAGATTGAGACGAAACGAGCAAGTTGAGGAGACGAAGTGACAAAGACGAACAGAACAGAACTTCGAGCGTGCGCGTGAACAACCAATTGGAAGCTTCCAATGGCGGGACACAGGCTAAGAGAGATGTAAATGTAACGAAAGGCATCATCCCGAAATCCACAACCAATAATACTAATGAACGTCGACCGTACCAATACTCGCCATCAACTCATTCAACGACGTCTCCGCCCGAATCTGGACTTGGATGAAACTGTCCATCGCCACGCGTTTGTACTGCCCGCGCTTCTGCGAGGCTAGCAGCAATGCCCCGAAAGGCTGCCGCAGCCGAACAAAGAACCGTAGCGCGCGCGCATCTAGATCAAACAGAGAATCGTCGCCACTGAAGTCCTCATCGAGTAGGGGATTGATCCACGGATGAACGAGAACAAGACGTTGCATCCCGAACGAGTTGTCTCTGGTCTTGATCCGGACCTCGCCGAGAATCGACGCCGTGCCACGATAGATCTAAAGGCTCGAGTCGGATTCGGGTGCCGCGATACGGGCCAAATTAGTGAGGGGGAAGAGGAGTCCAGGAAGTCGGAGGCGACCAGAAACAAGGAATAGTGATGGGAGATCAAGGTGTCGTTCATAAAATGCAACGATGGGAGAGGGATCGGGAAATGACGACTGCATGTCCGTGACCATACGATCCATCTCAGCGGTCTGGGGAACGTGCGGTGGCAGAATTTGGTCGTAAACAGTGAGATCGGAGGGGAGATAACTATGCTGGCCCCCCGAAGTCCCAGTCCAGGCGAGAATGGTGACATTATCTGAACGCATGAGGACGTGTTCCAACAGCCGACCGACGGCTTGGTGACCTTCGCCGTATATAACAGGGAGAGCAACACCGAAGATCCCAAATAATGAGTATGCAATGTCCTCTTCCCGCGTTGTCTGGCGCCTCGAAGCCAGATACAGTTTCTCACGCACCCTGTCTAGCCCCGGTTGGATTGTGGCGAGCTTCTGTGCAAATCTGGTTGCCTGTTCCATCTCCGAGATAATAATGGGGGATTGCTTGTGATTAGGGATGTCCAGACCAAGGTATGGCTTCCAATCCTCTGTATAAAATTGAACCACCCTTGAAGCAACGTACTCCTGGTATGTCCACCCGCGAGTGTTCCAGATACTTCTCCAAAGATCACCTTCTTGCTGCGACTCGGATAGCACACCAAGGAGATGGACGATCGTGAGTGCCGCACGACAGTACCATCGAAACATGGCGACGACAGATTCTTGTTGAATCCCCCTGTCTGCCTGATTGACGCAGCACGTATCGCTCCATGCCCATCGGAAACGGTGAGATTGAACGACATTACAGAAATTAATGAGCTTCTTGATTATGGGGGATTCGGGCAGTCCATAGATCGAGATGTCCTCGACCATCTGGAATGTCGGCTCGGGAGGCTGCCACTTGTGCGAGAACATCACATATTGATAGAATTTCTCGACCTCTTGTTTGATGCGCGCATAGTCGAGACGATCATGGGTAGTCATTGCAGACCGAAGTTCATCGAAGATCGGTTGTTCCTCGAACGCAGCGGCTTGCTGTGTTTTATCACAGAGACGACCAGTGACGGTGTCGATGAGAACGCGGGGAATGTCACGGGTGGTGTCATCAACGACCTTTCGGATGAGTGGAGTTGTGTCGAGATAACCACCTTGAAGGTCTGGTATCAAAACGACATAAATTTGTATTTTCATACAGATTAGGTCCAACGGGCTCACTGCAAACTTGGGGGTCTACTGAATTCTTCATCGTCGACAACATCATCTCGAATGCACCGAATGCCTCCCTGTAGCGGCCCATGCTATGCAACATGGAGTTTTTTTCTTGTGACCTTTGTAGTTTGATGGGTCATGCTCAATGACCTGACAGACCACTACCATTAACTTTGCACAATATACGAGTCAAATCATACCTTGGTAATTCCGACCGGTTCCCTTTCCAGTACTAAACCTACTCGCGCCTTGCAGCATTTAACAATTATATTGTTGATGTTCATCGGGTTGAGGGAGAGCGCGCTCGAGTAGTGTTCGATGGCCACGCCATGATCGTTAGCCATGTCAGCGCGCTTCTCGAGTTTCCTTACACAGCGTAGTTGGAAATCTGGAGATTCTCAAATTATTATCTATGGTAACAGTGAAATTGCTCACCGAGTTCCCATTGCGGCTGATCATCGAGAACAGGTGTTTCCTCCAAGAGATTGTTCTTCGTCTTTTGGAAGCATTCGATCGCCTCTGTAACACGATCGTCTCCTTCAAGAACATCACAGACTGCTTGATGAAGACGAAATGTTGGAGACATGAACTGAATGGCATGAGAATTGTCAGGCACTTCTACACGACCATGCAAACCACACCACACCTTGTCTGCCCCTCTCAATACCTCATTTGCTGAATAAGAACGCAGCCCCATCCTCGCCCATCCCACTAACACGGTATCAGGAGGCGAGGAGGTGAGCGACAATATAGCAGAGTAGGCTGAGAATGCCTCGACGTGATTCTCCGCACTTGATGCGTCGTCCCCGATGACCCGAAGCCGTGATAGGCATTGTATCCTAAAACCTGACAGCAATGTGTAAATATACATCCTAAACGGAATGATGAAGTAACTCGCCTTCAAGCCACACCATAAACAATTGATTGTGCTGCAGTTCCTCACTCATGGTGTTGATGATCTCGAGAAGATGCTGTGCAGCATCATATATGCGACCATTGGCCAACATGGTTTCACATTGATGCTTCTTCTCGTGCACGCGCAGGGTGCATTGGAGCCCTTGGACAGTTTTCTCGAGATCGGCTATTTTTCGTCCTATGGATACAGAAAACGGGGTCAAAAACTTGTGAATCGGAATGATGATAAAGGTACCTGGATTTCCTGATTGAATGTCTGCGCGTTGAGAGTCAACTGTCAACGAGGCGTGAGTGAAGAGAGGGTGCACGCACTTGTGCTTTTATGCTGTGCGCGAAGGGACTGGTTGCCTTTGTCTGATGAAGCAAGCCGGTCACGTAGTCGTTGAATGATTTCTAGACTCGCAATGCTCGTTGCTGACGGGAATGAATAACAGCACGGGGCAGTCAGCCGGCTAGTAAACACACCTGGACTTGCATCATGATTCCGAATATCTAAGGCCTCCATGTCTCCGAGATCAACGTTTTCTGTCCTTGAGCAGCGGGGCTCTGGCTCCAGGAAAATCTGTTTGAGTCAAATAAGTAATGACATCTAATAGAGTATGTGAAACTAACGTTGTCGCGGTAGTGTGAAGGAAGGATGTCCAAAAGATGTCGAAGGATGATTTTCTTCCCTCGAGCAGTTGCTATGTCGTAATTTGGTGAGATGGTCATGGGCAGGATGGAATTGCAACGAGGCATTCTGACTGTCGCAAGGCGTTGGTGGGTTGTAGTGTTCCAGAGCGACAACGACGAATCTGTGGAGGCTGAAATGAACCTGTCGTTGGATGCCAGTGCAATATAGTCTTCGTCGCGAATCCTCCATTTTGAGATTGTTGTCCAGGTGGACACCTCGAGACAGTGTATGTCGCCTTCCCTAGACAAGACGAGTTGCTTGCCATTGCTCGTCCAGGCGAGGCTTCCGTTCTTTCCGCCGCTTACGTCAATTGGCAAGTCTGCGACGAGTCGGCCATCGTGAATGTCGTAGACACGAACAGTCTTAGCGGCAGTTGCGATGAGTCGTCCGTCAGGCGAGAACTTGACTGCGACCACATAATTGTCGTGTTTGAATCGGCCAAGTAGTCGCTGGCCAGTTCCAAGTGACCAGACAGAGAGCGTATTGTCAAACGATCCGGTTGCGATTCTTGTCGAGTCCGGTGAGATGTCCACTGCTTTCACCAGATTGCTGTGAGCTTTGAGCTGGGTCACTTTTTCGTGGTCTGTTGCGTTCCACACCGTCACTCGACCATCTTTTGCCCCAGCCACGATCAACTTTCCGTGAGACCGCAAGGTCCCAAACAGCACTTCCAGCGTCCATTGGTTTGCCCACTTCCTCACCATCCGCCACCCTCCATCGTCGAATATATCCTTTTTCACCTGCGCTCACGACATGCTTCCCGTCGGGGAGAAACTTGACCGAACACAGGATATCTGCTTGTACATTGATCTCGATTGGGTTCGCGCCAACGATGCTGTCCATCCCACTCGGTCCTTTTTCTCTTGTTAGTTCCCCAGTACACCAATGATCTTGCCCATGTATGTACTAATCACCGTCCCTCTTCTTCAGGCTCGCCTTGGAAAGCATACTGGATAGGTTAGGTTTGAGCGTAGTTTCACCTTCGGTGCGCCATAGTGTACACGTATTCGCTTACGCATCATGATTTACCCCTGGGAGCACGGTCGCGAGGTGGGGCAGAACATCAGGATCATGATGGTCGAGGGACCGTATGTTGTGTGATCTGTTTCGGTTTTGGGTTTCGGTTTCGGGGGTGGTATCCACCCCTTATTTTGGTCGCGCAGGCAAATGAGCCAGCTCTGACCGTCTGTTTGCATGTTCAATTTACACAGGCGGTCTCGGGAACGCTGCGATCCAGAGCTACTCGGGCCGCCCATGTTCGTCGCTGGCGGGAGCGGCGTGACATTTGTGTTATCGACGGTGCAGGATTTGGTGTATCTCTGATCCTGGTACGTCCCTTGCTCTTCCGTGGCTTGTTTCATTCAAAAAATTAGATTCATATCGTTGGCACCAATGATCCCGCTCTTCGCGGCATTTATATCACAGTGTACCGCTGCGCGGTTGCGTGTCGATCTATTACACACGTGCGCCCTCCGGTGGGGGCAAGTCGCTCCAGGCGATGTACCTACCGCCCGGCCGACCAAAACTGAGCAAACATCTGGAAGGGGTGGTCGCGTCGACGCTCACGACCAACGGCGTAGGAGTCGGGAGCGTCGGTATTGCTGGGGGGACGGGCCGGTGTGGCGTATTCGTGGGCGTGTGTGGGCCGTTGACGCTCGGGAGGAGTGTGACGGTGACGGTGAGGTGTTATGACGAGGAGATAAAGGATAAAGAGGGCTGTCGGGGGTATTGAGGTGCATGAGGAGTGAGTCTCTTTTTTTTTTCTTTTGGTGGCGACGGGAGGTGGCTGATTGTACTATGTGCAGGGTTTTTAGCTGGTGAGACAAGACAGATTCGAAGACAGGACGCCAAGGCAGGGGCAGACGGAGTCGGGGATTCCAAGCCTCCGAGACAAATCATTCAATCCAACCTCGTTTCTAATCTCGTTTCATCATCCCAGAGATGATCGGTTCATCCGAGATTCGTTATGGTCGCATCTCGAAAAGTTGGAACGGAAACTCGTTCCAGGATTCAATCCAAATTGGCCGTGATCGAGTATAGTATACTTACGACTCTGGATCTATTGTTCACGGCTTGAATGGGGATGTACATCCAGCGAGTCACGATACCAGTTATTCCGCGGCGAGACGATTGCAACCAGTGCCATGAGCCTGTACATTTACTGATTAGCAACTTGGAAAAAAGAAAGTAGTGAATGACGGAAGAATAGATGGAGACATCTTCAAAGTCCTTGGTCGATCATTTTTGGACATCACTCCATGCACTAGGAGGAGAGGAGGGAGTGGGCAGAGAGTGTGGGCAGAGAGGATGGGCGAAAGCGCGAGTTTGTTAGACAAGACGAGGAGTTGCTTGCCATCGTTCGTCCAGGTGAGACTTCCGTTCTGTGTACTGTTGTTTATTACATCAATTGGAAATTGGGCTTCCTCTTAGGACCTATGCTCACCGTGATCAGAATTCGGGTCGATCGGAACCATCTTCCTCCAGGAGGTCTATACCGTGTTTGATTTCAACAGCGAGTCGCCACGAATTGGATTCGCACAGTTTGCATAAGAGTTCTGATGTAGAATTACGACCTGCCTGTCTTCTTCCTTGCAGTTCATTGGCGTTGCACGCGGAGTTTAAATGAGCACAACGAACAGCCCCTCGTCGCTCCATCCCAAGCAATCAATCTCTGGATGAGCTGGGAAAGAGCCTGGGTGGACCAGTGCTACACCCACCTGTTCTTGCTGACATGAAAATGTGACAACTAACTTGCTTCTGCAACGAAACGCTACCATAGCCAGAGTTTTGCATTGATCGAAAGAAAGATGTAGAATCTTGGCACCACCCGGCACCGACTCAGTGACCGCCCTTCTGTCATCTCCCCCTAGCTCAATAATAGGTAGAATTGAGTTTAAACCACAACACGACTCATCCAACTGTCGTGTCCCGTCGCCTCCACTCTCGAACTCGACACCACCTTGCACTGGAGGAAAACTTGGACCAAGAGACTAGGGTTACAGTCACGGTGCTGTCGGTTGAATCCGTCTTGTGAGTCCAGACTCTTTCGCTAAAATCTTCACTCATACCTGTTTCGATGATCCGAATGTTCATCGTCAGTTTGATTGTTCATCGTCAGTTTGATTGTTATCCGGTTAGTTCCTAGAGGTGATGCCATCCCGACATGTATTTAACTTGAAGTCAGGCGCACGTATTTGATGCTATCTGTGCTCCTCCACATTTGCTACCCAATGTTCTTCAAGGCGATCACAATCGTTGCGATCACAGTGGCTATATTCATTCTGGCCACCCAAACACATAATCCTAGGGGGAAACTTGAAAGTGATGGTATAGCCATACCACTCACGAGACGCTCTGATACAGACGGGCGCGAATTTCATGCTACATCACATAACGCGTAAATCGACCTGTGATGTCCTCACGCATCGTTTTCGCTCACACGTTTTTAGAAAGATCATTCGTGGGCCAAGTGGCATGGATGGTTCCGATAGGAACAATGGAACACCGCATTCTTCCGCTATGAAACGGGTCGGGAACGGAGTCGGCGTTGATTTGACACAATACATGGATAGAATGTGGTGTGGGATCATTTCGATCGGTACTCCTCCCAAATCCTTCACTGGTACGTTTTTCCGTACATTCATGACATCCACTCACTCTACTTGCCACCTCAGTCCAGTTAAACACCGCTTTCAGGTAAGTGTTTTCCGTCAGTACCATCCACTCTCTCGTCTTATTCGACCCAGCGATCTCTTTGTTCCAGCTTCAACTGGTGATGAGTACTGCAGAAGCCACCAGAACCTCTGGGATCCCTCATCGTCCAGCATCACCGACTTGACCCTAAATACAGACCCCACATCGATCACCAACGTGGACCTCAAGATAGTTTTTGGGGCACGATTTTCAGATGGTAGGATTGCTCGTGGTAAACAATACACGGATAATGTGACCATTGCTGGTCTTACCGTATGTTTTTACTGTTTGCGAACATCACCACTTCCAACCGATCAATAGGCAGACATTCAGACCATCGGTGCCGCAACAGCATACTCTTCAAGTATGAGAGCATCTCAGTTTCCTCCTGATGGAATACTGGGATTAGGTTTCCCGTCTATGTCAAAATTTCATGGCCAGAGCCCCCTGTTGCACACGCTGTTCAATGAAGGAAAGCTGTCTCAACCAATGTTTTCACTCCAGCTCACCTCTTCTGGAGGCGAGCTGTACCTCGGTGGAATGAACGAGGCGCTTTACATTCATAGCACCCTCGTCTTTACCCCTGTAACAAATCCGGCCCTGGTGAGCGCAAACGCCGGCGGTATGGATGCATACTTAGATTACCCTTTCAGGGTCTCTGGGTGCTGAAGATAGATAGAATCAAGGTCAACAGATTAATAGTTCTGAGAGATGTACTCGCCATCATCGACACTAGTTCCAACCTCATTCTTGGTGATCGAAGGCAACTTTTGACCCTGCACCGGGCGGCTAGCGGTAATTCATTCTGGCGCGGTGGTGGTTATTACACCTGTGAGTTTCAATCTATTTTTGTACTTTTGATTGACTCCCTGTAGTCCCATGCAGGCCTTTTCCCTCCGTGACTTTTACCATTGGTGGAGGGGAGTTTTTACTGCCTGCCAGTGTCCTTAACAAGGGATCCGTTGGGCCTCAGTCGCAAAATTGCTTTAGCGGATTTGCGTCTATAAAGAATAGTAGTGAGATTCTTCTAATCGTCATTTCCTCTTCCCAAGCTGACCGTGACTAGATTTCTGGTTGATTGGGACCATCTTCCTCCAGGAGTTCTATACCGTGTTTGATTTCAACAGCGAGTCGCCACGAATTGGATTCGCACAGCGCCCATGAATTTGTAATGCTGGATACACTACATACTACATACTAGTGGTTTTTGCATAAAAGTTCTGATTGTAGAGTTATGACCTGTCACCACCCTACCATTCTGTGTTATACTTGACATCCTTGAGTTCGTCCTCTTCCGAAGAGGGTCGCAAATGTGTGACC
The DNA here is from genome assembly GCA_038091575.1 of Leccinum subgranulosum. Taxonomy (NCBI): domain Eukaryota; kingdom Fungi; phylum Basidiomycota; class Agaricomycetes; order Boletales; family Boletaceae; genus Leccinum; species Leccinum subgranulosum. The sequence continues at coordinate 13,148 of JBBPOS010000346.1, forward strand.
CCAAGCATGAAGTAATCTCGCAGTCCCTACATGAATCCCTCGTAGCCGCGCGCAGTTCCTGCAAATCTTGGCCAGGCAATCATATAATCGGTACCACATATGAACTCGAAATATTCCTTCATCGACTGGCTCGGACTTTGCGTCTGAAACCGGCGATCCCAGCGTGAACGATGTCCAGTCTTCTTGCATGCAGTCGTCGTACACTGTTGCAATCGGGAATGCATCATGATACATCACGTTCGGAGCGTTGCGGGCGGAGTTTAAGTAAAGGAGGCAGACGTTCCCCCGTGAGAAACGACCAGACACCAATCGGGTTGCATGTTACACTATTTGTGTAGTATTGTCTCATCGCGCGATCCAATCGCAATTTTCGTCCTATCGACCGAGACGGGACTCCACCGCCAACACCCGTGAGTCGTGTGCTTTAAGTTTCAAAGCTTGTCGAGTTCCACACCGCAACTTGACCACTCCCCATCCCAGCCACGATCCACTCGCCATCTCGTGACCCGACGAGATCGATTACGGTGCTTCCAGTATCCATCGGCACTCCCACCTCCGTGCCATCTTCCGCTCGCCATCGTCGAATCTTCATTTCGCTGCCACCGCTTATGACCTCCTTTCCTCCAGCGAGAAACGCGGTCGAATACACTTTATCGGAATGATCGATTCTGATCAAGTTTGCGTCCCTTTCGTCAACCGTGACGATACAAGGAGAGGGTCCGCCAGTACCGTCGCTAGATCCTGGGTCTCCATCAATATTCTGCTTTGGATGGCCTCGCTTTTTTGTATCACCTTTGATAGACATTGCTCCCTGGTGTGACTATAGGTCCGAGTCCGTCTATTTTCTTCCTGGCTAGCTATGGTTCTTCTACTTCAAGCGTCTTTTGGAAAGTGGCGATCGGTGCCAGCGGAAAGAAACCTGTGTCATTGGGACCCACGGTTCAACCACCAGGCTGTGCTCTCGGCGCCCCCTTCTGCCCACGTGAACCCTGTACCTCCGGCTCGGACCGCCCACAGCCCGAGCAAACCGCCAATTGAACCATGTTATGATCGACTTATAACATGGGAAATCGTGTTCAGTGACTGATCACCTTCATCATATCTTAGGCTTCAGTACCCGGCGGCCCCCCATCGGCTCAAAAGTCAAATGAGGCCTGTAAGTCCTAGGTCTCGTTTCTCAAGTAGAACTTTCTAGTCACCGGTGAGGGCGCGTGTCTTGAACAACATATTCCCGCGTGCTCCTGATAATGTGTTTTCGTTTCCCTGCATCAGATGACTTGCTCAAGCTCGCTTTTCGTTGGCAATCACGCAAGGGACCGTTATACAACCGGTTTTACGATCTGAGTCACGCCCAAGCTCTTTGGCGGGCGGTGATATGTATCATTCCATCTTCTAGATCCTCAGCTGAGAAGAAATAAGATCCTCACTTGAATGTTCCCAGCTTGGGACGTGTTTAACAGTGATTCCCTCGTTCCCGAGCACGACAACCCCACCCATCTAGCGCTTAGGCTCGACAAGCTCATCAAGACATAGTAGTCGAGTGACTATCTATTCTTTCTCTTTCGAACGTTGTCTGGTGTTCATGAGGAACCGACCATTGGGGTCAATATTTATGAAACACATTACAATCGTAGGTGCATTTACTGATGGTACTGTCGTCTGACACGCGACGGTACCGCGTCGTATTAGTATTCCTCATGATATACAAATCAATCCAAAGTGTGCATCTTTCCCAACAAGTCTTTGACGAGCTGACGAGACATGTCTAAAGCTCGCAATCCATGCTACCACCTTGAAGCTGGCCGCGATACACGGCAGTCGATTACCCCAGAAACGGGAACAGAGGAAACGTCCAGGGAATCTATTGTGCCTATGTGGACAGGTCAAACTTGAATTATGTGGGTCAATGCTTTTTGGCCTTGATGGGTTCCACACGGTGTGACGCCACTGCTCACCTCGTGCCAATTCTTCGACGATGGGCCCCTCGGTGAGTACTTTATTTGTCAACTTCCTGGGGGAAGATTTTATACACCCAAACAAGAATTATAGGTTACTGATTATAATGGGATGTAAAGATTAATCAGTTTATACATTGCTCTCGAAGGGCTTCGCCAACTTGGTCCGCATTTCCTCGTGCACGTTATACCAATGAGCTCAAAACCCATTGTATTGGCAGTCATTACGCAGATTGGCATACCAACGTGATGGAAGATGATAGGTACGACTCGGGCAAGGTTTAGACCAAAAACTTGAAAAGTATAATCAGGAGGATCGTGAAATGTTTCTCCCCTGGGCCAGAGGCATCAACGATCATGAAGTCAGATGAAGCAGTGAGAGGGCTGTGGCAAGTCCGGTCGGACCAGCGCCTACGATGAGCACTGTGGTTCTGGAGGTTAAAAAAATGCGAACTGGGTATTGAATGGAACAAAGCCCGGCGGAAGATGAAAGAAAAAATATTTTCGGTGCTTAGGGGAGGTCCGAGTGTCGAGGTGCTATGGCGTTGCCGAAAAACCTCAATGATGGTTTGTCTCCGAAAATTAGGGCCGTGTTAGACCCAGTCTCAGGACGGTACGCGCATTGGTCGAGCAGGGGGGTTGGGGCCGATTTCGAGCCTGCGAAAGCTCTCGTCAGGAAGTTACCCCGACCGCTGCGCCCTTCCAGGGCCGTGTAGGTAACTTCCAACTGTATCACTCAGACCTCCAAGCAGTTGCGTGGGAATGAAGGAGGCTTCTAAGAATCTTATCAGCGAAGCCATCGTCACGAGGATGATCCAGCTTCTTCGTTACCGTAGCAACACTATAAGCCCTTGAAGGTATCGACCAATGAAAATGTATGATACTTAGTCGCAAGGGAAGATCAGCATATTGTCGGATGAGTCGACCACAACGAGAGAGGTAAAGCAGAGGAAGGAAAGAGGACACGAGCGGGATGAGAAATTCCGCCATGATGTAACACCATTCGGCCGTCTGTAACTTTACACAAGAGCTTCGTTAAATTAGAAATGCATTATAGAAATGATATGTACATCATTGATCAAATCGTGGTACTACTATCATGAAATACATCAAAACTGTTGTATCGACTCAGTACTAATACACGAATTCTTCCCAGCGTAACCTCACTCCTTCGAGATCTTCACCTACTGGTGCACAATCGATGAAATTGCAGTTAGCATAATGAATACAACTTACATGAAACAGGAGAGAAAGACTAAAACTATGCTACCATTTCAACTCTGCAAATCCGACTCGGGGGTTGTCACCGAATTCAAACGCAGTATAGTAGCCCTGGAGGAAATTGTTCCCGAGTAACCAATACGCTTGTCACAGAGAAGGGATCAGAGATCAATACAGACAATCAAGGAAATAATAAGACTCACAAAGATCTAAATTGTACTGATGACTAAGGATGCTGCTAAAACACAGGTTCGAGCCCGGGGAGATCGGTCCAAGGTTGAGAAGTTGGGGATGGATCTCAAACGGCTTGTCGCCAAAGCTAAAACTGATGGTCGGGAATGACTCGCATGGATCTACAAGGTGTTAGTGCAACTGAACTGCAAAAATCAATTGACACTTACAGGCAAAGAATCCATTACCCACATACTCACCACCAAGGGCTATGTGAATAGCTTCAACTCGTCTCGGATCACCAACTATAAAGTTGCAACCAGTGTCAATGATGGCGGGTATATTTTCCCTGTTATAGTATTCTATGTAGGCCATCTTCCCCTTCGCATCTTGAATGCTCTGTATTTTCACCTGCCAGAATCCCTTGAATGGCTGATATGAGAGATCATTCACGTCCACGTGGCGTTTCATCTCACCGGTACGGTCACATAGGCATACGCGAATTCGCCTTTATAAAGGTCGTGGTTAACTCCACCGACATACAGCTCGCCTCCATCAGAGGCAAGCTTGAGTGAAAATACCGGCTCGATGACATCGTCGTAGACGAGCGTCGTGAGCAATGGCCTAGAAGGAATCGGAAACCCCGAGATAGACTGGAAGGCCATTCCCAACTGGCCGTCTGGAGCCCAAATATCTTTCTGGAATGGAGTCGAATAAGACTGTGCAGCACCAAAGGTTTGCTCATCCACCTACTGGGCAGTCAGAAGTGATCATTTTGTCATCAACGACACGAAACATACAGTGAAGCCAGCAATGGTTACATTGTCCACATAAAGTATACCTGCAGCACCGGATCCATCGCCATACATCAGGGTGAACTCCTTTGGTCTTCCATTAATGACCGTTCTAAACCGGGAAGTGCTTGACCCATCTGGATCCCAGAGAGTGTGACCCTCACAATTGGTACAGTGGATAGATGGCACGAAAAAATCGCTGTTCCAAAATTGAACAAGTAAGCTGGACATGCTCGACAAGTGCTTACCTAGACCCTGTGTCGATTTCGACTTCACGATTGGGATTAGCTTAAAAATATGTCAGAAGCGTGAAGGGAAACTACCAGAAAAGGTCTTGGGGGGAGTACCGATCGAAATTTCGCCATACCAGATCATTTGCTTGTCACTCGTCAAAGGGATACCTGCCCCACGCTCTCGTATCCCCTTCCCATTCATAGCATGTGGGTGAGGCGTTCCCGTGTTCTTCTCATAATTGTCGAAGCCACGAAGAACCTTGCTAGAAACAATGCCTTAAAGAGAGCGAATGCAATGTCACCGTTAACGAAACATACGCGTTGACTGATGCAATATGAGCGGTAAGTGCATCAATATCGACAGTGTTGTCTGGATTAGTGAAAGGAGCCTGAGTACGTTTAGTGAGCTTTATAGCGATGCCATTGCTGTTGAACACGGGCTTGGGTAATGCAGCAGCAAAAACAGCCAGTGGAAAGATGGTCGTAGCCAACGAGAAGCGCATAAGTTTAAACTTGTGGGAGGATGATCAATCAACTGTGGAGCCCCATGACGAGGATTGGCGTTGATTTTGTAGGACCCCTGTGGACGATCGTGGTGCTACGGAACTGGTTGTTCCGGTCAACGACTGATGATCGGAACGAGCATGCCATGCCTATAATAATCATAATGTAGAGGACAGTTTATAGCCCCGAAACCGCACCGGCGCGATCGCAGACACACCCGTTGAACGGAAAGCCGTATGAGAGACTTCGTGCAATGTTGTAACGTTCAAGTTGAATTTGAAGACGAACTGTATTACGTAAGACTCCCCATTTCTCATCTTCTCGTCTGTAACTGGTCCCGACGGAAGTATGTATCGCACAACAGATGAAACAACGACATCAGATTTACTTGTATATCATGCCAAACACCAACAGAAATGGGTCCGTCACAAAACATTAACATTGCGGGTGTCAATGGTGTGGTTGTCAGAAAGAGTCTGATGACCCGTGTGGTCCCGTGTGTCTTTGTTTGATCGTGTTTCCCCTGTATCATACGTAGGCTGAGTAGCCGGGGAGCCTTTTCTCTTTTGTCCCTAGCGTCGTGCTGGTCTATACTAGTGGCCAACGTGCCGGTTGTCGACCGGCGTCCGTCGTTTGCGCACCGCGGTCCCCGGTGAACATGACAGTGGTATGGGTATGGAACTTGTTCATGTAAACTGTTCTGTGTGCAAGCAGTTCTGAAAAACGACTGGACGCGTGTAGCCGATCGGGTCATAATTTAAGGAGTCCCTATAGCCTGAGGCCCAATCCATCATCAACCTGTTCATCATTTTGTTGATTGCGCTCCTCACCGCTTCCAAACAACTCGTACCTGTATCACAACTGTGCGCATGGATGCCTGGGATTATCATCGACGGTTACAAGGGTGTCAATGGAACATCAGATCTTCAGAGCCCATCGGATTTCCCTAATAAAGTAACCACGGGTTTGCGGCGGAGGTCCCCGTAAACCTGGGTCCTGCGCGCGATCGCCCCTGATGAAAACTATTGGTGACATTTGATGACCAACGTAAGTGAACTTCCAAGACTTACGTTTTCACTCCCTGCTCAGAGAGGTATTGGTGAGGTAACACACCTTGACTTGCGTTCCAAGCATGAGAAGGATGTCCAAAAGATATTGAAGGATCATTTTCTCGCCTAAAGCGACCACAGTGTTGTGGTTTGGTGAGACGGCGATGGGCGAGAAATCAAGGCTAAGCGTTTCGACTGTCGCAAGGTGTTGTTTGATTATAGCGTCCCAGAATGACAATGACGAGGGTCCGGAGCTGCGATAAACATGTCGTTTGGTGTCAGTGTGAAAAAAAAAATTCGCTGCCTGTCTCGTGAATGCCCCATTGTGAAATTGTTGTGCAGGTGGACACCTCGAGACCGTGGATGTTGCCGTCAGACAAGATGAGGAGTTGCTTGCCATCGCTCGTCCAAGCGAAGTTTTCCGTTCCAGCGTGATCAGTGTAGTGATCCCGTCGTATGATGATAAGTAATCAAATCACTCTGAATCACCGAGTTGTGTCGATTGTTGCAGTAGATACGAGCAGCCTGGGTGGTGTTCGAAAGGATGCACAATCGCTCGCCCGTCGGAGATGTGCAGACACCGAGCCTGAGATCCGCCCAGTGGGATGTTTTAAGGTTACCGACGGTGGTTCTGAATAGGGTTCGTGCATACTCGTGACCCGTTATCTGCCCCGTTTGCATGGCCAACTCGAAACTGTGTCTCTCTGCGTGCCAGACCGGGTTTCACGCGACTCTAGTCCTCGGAAAGGGGTGACCGATGACCCAAAAGTTTCGGAATGCCTTCTCGTAAGCCTCGCTCTAACTTAGAGGACACTTGTAAGCATAATAGTCGGATCTTAATATGGTTGTTTTACCTGTGCATGCACAGGAAAGCCGAGCATGGATAAGGGTAGTGAGCGGCAGCGGGCAGCAGTGGCGTTGGGTTGTAACTGGTACCGGCACATTAAGAAATCGCCTGGGACAAGGTCAGGTCAGCCCTAAACAAAGGAAAGAGGTTTCTGGTGATAACCTGAACGGTCTTGGGTAAACACGTGATGACCTACTGGGGGGAATGTTAGGGGTGACCCAGAATGTTCAAGACTACCACTGATATTCTGCGCTTGGGAGTTTTGTGTGCGAGGTACTCACTTGATAGGCAACCACGATCGTTCCGGACCCCTGATTCAACTCTCATTACCTACGTCATCTGTTTGGGGGACCTGGTGCATCATTGCCATCGGGACCTACTAGGTCACCGCCTTCCTTGATCGGTCTATCTCCAAATCCCAGGACTCTGTCGATCTGCCAGAGGAAGCTTGAGCATAATATCATTCCGTCCACTTTGATTCAACTCAGCTATTTGCAAAAAATGTGTAGGCAGTGTTGCATACCAGCTCTGCTCTGGCAGCCACGTAAAACTCCACGGCTACAACTACCCGAGAACTGCTTTGCCATCAAAGTAGTGTAGTCAGCTGACATTTTTCCGCAGAGTTCGAGTCAAATAGAGGTGTCCATACTGAGTGCTGTGACCCACGCTCGACGAAGAACGTATAAATGGACGATTTAGAGTGAGGACGTTCCGCCAGCTAACGCGCCCAACAACCTGAACTGCTCCCTCTCCCAGCCTCACCTACAACCGTGATGTTCGCGAGTCTCGCTGTTGCAGTTCTTGCGCTCGCTCTCCCGGCATTTGCACAGACAGAGTTTTTGACCTACGACCCGATTTATGATGATGCATCCCTCCCGTTAACGGCCGTTGCATGCTCCAACGGTGCGAACGGCCTCATTACCCAGGGCTACACCACACTCGGTTCCCTTCCTACCTTCCCCAACCTTGGCGGGGCGTACACTGTGACAGGCTGGAACTCAACTGCATGTGGCACGTGTTACAACATCACATACGATAGCACGACAATTTCCGTTTTGGCAATCGACACCGCTGGTGTCGGCTTCAATCTGGCCGAGGAAGTGGTAAACCAGTTGACAGATGGGGTGGGGATTGAACTTGGTAAAGTTCAAGTCACGTCGGTCCAAGTCGACAAGTCTTTCTGTGGGTTCAAATGATGGAACCTAGTGTCTGAGTACGTAAGTTCATTCTATGCATATGAACGATGCTCACCAGCGATGCAGGATAAGGACTTTGCTTTGTTTTCCTTGTACCACAGAGACAGATCGGATACTTTATAATACACACTTGTATGCCACGTAGTTTCACTCGGAGATGGATGGATGATATTCGCTTGGTGGATCTCGTAACCTATGGGAGTGAGGCAGGACTTGAGAGTGTATTACATACTTATCTTGGTGTCTAGTCAGAAATCAAGGCCCTACGAATGACTCTGAAAGCCCCCGCATAGACTCGGAGTCGTACAGAGGCATTGGCAAAGTTGAAAAGAGTGGCGTCACATTTCTAATTCTCTTTGTTCGAAAACGTGGTTTTTTCTCTGCTTGGAAGTAACATTAGTTCATGACCGAGTGCATGTTAATGATCTCGATCTTATTCTCATCGACAAATTTACTAGTACAGCCGCGAAGGTATACTTGATGATCATTTCAGTGATGGAACATGTGTTTGAAACTAGCTGGCGCGTTCGTGAGCCACCTAAAGCTGTAATGGTTTTTGTAAGTCTACTTCCATCTCTAAGAGATCCGGTTAACCGTAGTAGGGTGCATACGAAACTGCCCATCCTCGTTTAGGGTTTCACCAGTGAAGACCGCCAACGAGATCCTTTGGGCCAGATTGATTGGTGTCGAAGAGTGTTCAGGGGGCGGCACGCAAGCCAAGGCGATGCTTTCGTTTTGTCTGCATGTCCGACGTCGGGGGTACTGTGGTCGATGGTGATCTGGTCTGAACTACGGCCGACGCGCGAGTCGTGATGGATGAACGCTCCAGAAAAATACAAGGACAACGCGATGATGGTGGTGGAGCGCTCAGCGCAAAGTGGAGAAGGCGAGGAAGTGGTTTTTGAAGTCGGTACGACGGAGCAGGATAGGGATCAGGGGGATCATTGAGCGTGGTTGCTCAAATGTGCCTGTGTGCGCTGTATAACGTGTCGAATTGTTTGTAAGTTAGCTTGCTTGGAAGTTGGTGGGCAATATGTATGTAATCATCCCACGCCCAAAGAAAACGTTGGCCGTGCTAAAAAATATATCGATCGTTGAACGTTGAACGTTGAAGCTTGAAGCTTGAAGACCCAGCCAACTTGGCGCCAAGTATCTCAGCGCTTGTTTCCGGAAACGGAGCAGAAGCTGCAGATCACAGCTGGAGATCACAAGGTACCCTCTAAGAACTTCATCGTTTACACCAGGGATTTCTAGCCAAAATTAAAAGTCTTCTTGAATTCAGTCAGAAGCCATGCTGAACGACGTGTAAGTATTTCCAGCTGATAACGGTCCGTTAACTCAACCGTATCATATCCTCGAGACTAATGCCTTCACAAGGGCGCCGCCCGATCGACTATGACGCAAAGGCGAACGTGTTATTCAGCGCAACTTGAAGACGGGCTATGCCGACGCCATGACCGAGGCGTGGACATAGATCGAGCCCGAGATGGCCAAAGAGCATCAAACGTTCTACATCTCCGTGTCCTGCCTGCCCCAGTCACGACGCTCGACGACAGGCATCGCCTGTGTTCGTCCGTCCTCGCTGGGCCAGATGGTAAGCCTGGATTCGCGACAAGCAGACATCTACTCAACGCACGTGTGGGAGGGAGGTCCTGTCGCATCCGAGTCAGCGAAGTCACGGTCGACGACATCTTCTGCTGAAAGAGTAGATGTCATGCCGGCCCTGTCTCCTTTGCACTCACCCTCTATTTACAGTTGCACACACGCTTTCCGAGCTTCGCCAGGAGCTTCCAGAGGACACGCGGTAGGATATGACCTACTTATAAGGATATCACATAAAGTAACGTCTCGCTGGCTTCAGCGAGAATGAGAGATATGGAGTGCAAGATCCTGCCTGTCGTTTACCCTACATCCTGCCTAAACCACTAGTCTCCCAAACCATATTTCCCACAATAAACGGGATACGCCCTATGGTCCAAAGTGTCCAAGCCCGGAACGTGTCAGAGTCGATCGGGAACCACCAAGCCATTCTCTCTCGATACTTCATCCCCTCAAGTGCCATAATGCGCTTCGTGAGCTTGATTACTTCAAGCGCACGTGCACGTCGCGTTGCAGCGAACTCTTTCAGAATCACATCCGCCTCCGGGAGCGGCTTAGTCTTGGTGGCGTGGATATGTTTCGTCAGCGCTTCCCCGAGGAAAATGCCATCGCGTAAACCAAGGTTCATCCCTTGCCCACCAGCAGGGGAACGTATGTGAGCGGCATCACCGACGAGAAGGACGGCGCCACCGTCTTCCGAATTCCCAGAACCAAGACGGACGAAAGTAGTGTCAGCGATGGCTGCACGATGACGGAAACGTGAAGACCAAACGACCTGTTTTATCTGTGTCGGTTTTAACCTGGGGTTCACAGTGGGGTCCGATGAAAGGCGGTACGGTCCAAATCGGTCAACAAGGTTCTGGATGTATTCCTGGGAAAGCGAACGGGGGATGTCGCCTTCTTCCAAAGGAACGCCGCACCCAACGCGGTATGCTCTCTCAGAAATGGGAATTTGATGATCACCGTCAATGGATTTGTTGAAGGAGGACGGCAGGGGAAACAGATAAAAAGTGCCGTTCGGAGACAATATGACCTTCGGTGCGGTGTCCTCTGCGTCCGCATTGTCGAACGTAACATCGGCAACAAACATTTGAGCAAGAGTATTCTCTTCTTCTCCCTTGACGAACGTTGGATCAGAGAAGCCTATGTCTGACATAGTGCGGATCTACGTCTAATCAGGAAATGTCGTCCTGCGAGTGAAGCAAAAGGAACTTACTGCAGACCGCGCGCCATCGGCACCGATGACATACTTGGCCGTGATGACTTTGCCATCTTCGAAGGTGACGTCGCTGTACTGTGGATTTTCCGCATTGCGCGCCAGCCCGACGACATTCAGAGGTCGATGAATGATGACACCAGAACTAGCCAGCCTCTTCTCGAATGTACGCTCAATAACGTTCTGGGTGATGGTGAGATAGTATGGATGTCGAGTGTACGGCTTGAGACCGTCTGTATAAAGACCACAAAGCTTTTCAGAACGAGTTTCGGTATCGAACGAGGTAGATTTGAGGCCCTGCGACACGATGTCATCCCCGCAACCTATCGTGTCAAGTGCCTGTTCAAGGCTTAGACAAGGAAATAAGCAAGATCAGGAACAAAACACACCTCGAGAGAGGCAGGATGACATAGCATGGATCGAGAAAGGTTTCTTCCTTGAGGCAGAGCATCGACGATAACAAAATCATGAAGGCCATGGTGAAGAAGCGAGAGGGCCGTGGCAAGTCCGGTTGGACCAGCACCTACGATGAGCACCGTAGTTTTGTGGGATAAAGACATGTGAAGATGCAGGCCCCTGTAACTGTAGAATAGAACGGAAGAAGTGATAAATGAAGTCAAAGGCCTTTTTTATCCTCGGGTATCGTAGGCAGTACAGCGGCCCTGATGTGAATGATACTGTGTGTGGGGTCAGGCTACATCGCATTTCATCAGCAAGAATGTGTATTATCATATACATAACGTAACTTACTGTTCGACGCCGCCATTATTTGTGATTTGTGATGGAAAGTGCGGCAAAAGGGAGGACAAAATGGCAGCATTCCCATTTTTCTGACAGCCATCGTCAATTTAGGATGCACGGGGCGTGGGCCGCTGGCACTGGCAGTGGACAGTTGGAGTCGGAAATGCGGAGGGGTGTAGCACTAGGCCATAAGCAGGAAGAAGGAGTTGGAACAATGTACCGGCGGCGGTGAGGTTGGTCCAACTCGGCTAACAAACGCAGTGTACAGCCACGAACGTTGTTAACTGAGATTCTGTTTGGGAGAGACAGCTGGTGGGAGACAGTCTTGTCACATGGAAACATGGAAATTTAGGCATGTTACCGAGCTCGACTTGAGAAAGCAGCTTTGTAAGGGCTGACGTCGACAAGTCATGAGAAGCGTAACTAGTTCCTACGGCGGTCACTGCCGGCCAGGGGAGCGAGGACTCTTGCTGAATGAGGAAGGGGATTGATAATGATTCATCATCAAGTCATACTGCTATTCCCAGCAGTGCTGGACCCTGTAGCGCTTGTGCACAATTCGGAACCCTTCAGCCATCATACAATGAGCGTCTATCAAAATTCGGTATCAGTTTTAGAGATACGATGTGCTAGGACTTACAAATTACCTAGTCCCATTCTGTTCTGCCGCATCACGTTAATGGGGTGCAGTAGTTCGTCGAAAATTGAAGGCAAATACAAATACTTACCAATAATTCATCCAACATCCAACATCCTACCCAACTCACCTGTCTCTGCGCAAATGCCATGTATCCGACAACCCAAAACACCCGCCTCCGATATATCTCAGAGTCGATTGGGGACCACCAAAACATCCTTCCTCGATACTTCATACGTTCAAGCGCTATAATACACTTTGAGAGTCTGATCACTTCGAGCGCACGTGCATGTCGCCCCATCGAACTCGCGAAGCTTCAGAGAACGGCTTGGTGGCAGTAACGTGAATATGCGCTTCCCCAAGAGAGATGGAATCATCACCCAAGCTATGGCTCATGGCTTATCCACCGTTACTAACAAGGATAACGACGCCAATATGACAGTCTGATGGCTCTCCGGTACCAAGGCGGACGAAAGTGGGTGTGTCAGCGAAGGATGCGCGGTTACGGTATGCGTCAATTTCAAAGTGGGATTCGCAGGCGTCCGATGTAAGGCAGTTTGGTCCAGATCGGTCGACAAGGTTCTGAATATATTCCTTGGAAGGAGAACGAAGGATTTCTCCTTCCGCCGATGATTCACCTGATGATGATCACAGTCAATAGACTTGTTGAAGAAGGACGGTAGGAAGGAAAGAAAAGGTGTTGTTCGGGGATCATACATACTTTGACATGAGATCATCCGCATCCGCGTTGTCGAGGCGGCAAGAATAATTTGAGCTAGGCTGTCCTCTTCTTCAGCGTTGACCGACGTTAGATCAGAGAAACCTATTTTGATCATTGAATGAACCTGCACGTCATGAGGCAATATATCAGTACAGATAAGAGGGAAAAAATAAAATAAACTTTACAGCAGAGCGCGCACCATGACCCGCGCCGATAAGTTGTAATTACGCTGCTATCTTCGATTCGAGCTGTGAATTCTCCGCATTGCGGATTAACCCGGCAACGCTCGGAGGCCGATGAACGATGACACAGAAATAGCTAGCTTCTTCGCAAGTACAAGTAAGTTGGACAACATTATCAGCAATGAGAAAATATGGGTGTTTGATGTGTGATTTGAGACTGTCAATATGAAGAGCGCACTTAACCTCGTTATCGTCCGAACCTGCCGCGGACACGCGACGACGACCTAACCAGGGTAGAGTTGGTATAACGAACGGGCTCGGGGTCCGGGAGTCTGGCACCTGGAGGTTGAATGGACAAAAGCGTCAGCGTCTCAGATCTCCGAGTCAGATCTGCCACCCCGGCGGTTACTGGCACGTTTCTGACAGATATGGTCGTCTCGCCTCGTTGCACCCAGCCTGCCCTGAATAACTGCCGCTCAAATGTTACCTAACACCTACTTGTGTAGCAATCTTTTCTTGAGTGTTCCGTTTTTAAATTGCTTTGTTCTCGGTTCAGTCGATCATCGCCGTGCCGATTCGGAGTTCCGGTTCGAACTGCCGGTCCATTTTGAGCTGAATGTAACGTTCTTCTGCTACATACTTGGTTTTGTCAACCAGACTCCGTTACACCCGGGCCTAGACACGTCTTTCAGACTCCTCTTTCTGCCGGGTCCTAATCCGCCCGGTCCTGCAAGGCGTGCGGTGAACGTTCTCTGAACTGTAATCCTTAATCACAAGGCGATGTTGGTACGGCTGGAAGTCGTTCCGAATCCCTTGGGGTGGATATAAATGCGAGGGTTGCCCTGGTCATTCTCAACGCACATCGCAATATTCGACATGCAATCACTGGTAAGGAGTCGATCGGGCTTTCATATTTTGCCATCTGACCCTCCTACCAGATCCAAGCCGCCCATCAAAACATCCGCTCACTCCTTGAGCAATGCAACGTTACGTACGAGGTCACTCCATTTGACAATGTCCTCTACGAAGAGTGTCTCGAAGACGCAATACGACGCGGTTACCCAGTAGACGGGGTCCACTCAGTGCGGACGTTCCTACGGGAGGGAGTCCTCTATGCTGCAACCGCCGGTGTACATCTCTCCCACCGCCCGACCCGGATATGGATCGCGCTCTACACGTCGGCTGCTATCTTCGTCGACGAAACGCCGGACCACTTCCCATCACAGATGGAGAACACATATCACTTCAACGACCGGTTCATTCGCAGCGAATCACAGGGAAGCAGCGTTCTGGACGCGTTTGCGGATATCATTCGCCGGGCTTCTGAGTTATATTCCCCTGTTGCTTCCCACTTGATCACGACGTCTACTTTGAACTTTGTCGCTGCCAATTTGCTGGAGCACGAAACGAAATCGATGAAGGTTTGTGCCACTGTGGGAATCGGTGTTGAGGACATGTCACTCATGCAATGAGTAGATATCGGATGCTGCTCAACAGTATCCCACTTACCAGAGAACGCTGTCTGGTGTCGCAGAAGCTTATTCGTTCATGGTATTCCCGCGGGAGGTCCCCCTGAATGACTACATACAAGCCATTCCCGAGATGACCCTGTTCATCCATAATGCCAAGTATATGTCTTATCTTTCAGATCGTACGCCGAACTCTATTGACATCATCTCTCAGTGATGTGTTATCCTTTTACAAGGAGGAGAAAGTGGGCGAGACGACGAATCAGATCTCCAATCTGGCTGCTCGGGCGAAGAAGTCGAAGCTGGAAGCGTTTGCCCACCTGACGGAGACGACGATTGGTCTGTACAAAAGGATTTTAAAAATACTGGAGGGAAACCCAGAAGGTTGCGAAGCATTCAAGCGTTTCACGGCTGGATATGTTCGCTTCCACACCTCTTCACCCAGATACCAAATGGACGACTTGAACCTCTAGGCATCATGATCGAACGCTCTCGAATTTACTGTATGCATGCCAAGATACTATATACTGTATCTTCGAATCACGATGTCATTGCAATGCTCCCTAAATTTTTATTGGCTGACTTAACATCCATCTCACAATCTTGCTGTGGTTGCTACGTCGTGACCTGAGCAAATATTCTCTGGAAATAATGGCTTGCGCAGGAGCGACTCGTTGGGAAAAGGAATGTGGCAATCCTAGATATTTCTGTCTTGTGGGATTCTGAGACTCGGAGTGTAGCCGAGTTCCCACATGAATTGACATTCTGGACGGACCATAAATTATCTTTACAAAGTCTTTCGGACACATAGTATCAGGCATTCAGGCTTCAATTGAGTGGTGAGCATCTTTGCATTTACTATAAGTGTCTAATACATAACAGGTATTGCTACTGTATTTGTCAAGAAAATAATACGTGAATGTTTGAAAGGTAGTATTGCACTCGCAACCATTTTACAGAGAGAAATCAGCAGAATGAGAGACATCAGTCGAGAAATCCGAGGTACCCAATGCGACTGATCGTTCCAGCCCTCATCCTCCCTACATCCTTCCTAACCCACTCAGCTGGTACGCCATCATGCTCTGAAGGAACGGCAAATGTCCAACCGTCCAAAACACCCAGCTCCGGAATGTCTCAGAGTCGATTGGAAGCCACCAAGTCATCCTCTCTCGGTACTTCAAGCCCTCGAGTGTTAGCAGGCGCTTCGTGAGCTGGATCACTTCGAGCGCACGTGTATGTCGCGTCGTGGCGAATTCATGCAGGATCGCATCGGCTTCGGAGAGCAGTTTCGTCTCTGTAGCACGGATGTGTTTCGTCAGCACTCCTCCGAGGAATACAGCGTCGCGCAAGCCGAGATTCATTCCTTGTCCACCAGCAGGGGAATGGACGTGAGCAGCGTCACCGACGAGAAGGACGACGCCACCGTCTCCTGACCCCCCGGCCCCAAGACGGATGAAAGTAGTGTCCGCGACAGATGCACGGTTACGGAAGCGCGAAGACCAGATGACCTGTTTGATCGACGTTGGTTTTGAGCTAGGGTTCACAGAGGGATCCGATGAAATGCGGTGCGGTCCAAATCTATCGACAAGAGTTTGGATGTATTCCTTGGAAGGTGAATGGGGGATTTCGCCTTCCTCCGAGGGCACACCACACCCGATGCGGTATACTCTCTCAGAAGTAGAAACCTGGCGAGACTTGTTGCATGTCGATGGCATGGGCCAGAAAAGAAAGAGACTGTAAGGCGAGAATGTGGACTTGGGCACGATGTCATCAGGGGGGGCGTTGTCGAAGGTTACATCAGCGAGAATCATTTGAGCAAGGTTGTTGTCTTCCTCCCCCTTGACAAACGTTGGATCGGAGAATCCTATGCCAGTCATGCTACGGATCTATGCATCATGAGGAAATATCCGAGCGCAAAGAAAGTGAATAGGCCTTACCGCGGAGTGTGCGCCATCTGCACCAATGACATATTTTGCCGTGATCATTCTGCCATCTTCGAACGCGGCGTCAGTAAGTTGGGGATCCTTTGCGTTGCGCGTCAACCCGACAACTGTGAGAGGCCGATGAATGGGGACATCAAGACCAGCCAGCTTCTCCTCAAGTACGTGTTCAGTAAGGTCCTGGGAGATGAGGAGAATATATGGATGTCGAGTGTATGACTTGAGACCCCCGACATTAATGGTGCAAAGCTTTGAAGAACGAGTTTCAGCTTCCAAGATAGTAGCTTTGATACCCTGTGATGCGATATCGTCTCCACAGCCTATGGTGTCAAGTACCTATTCATAGTTTAGACACGACGAAACGAACAATGAAGACGAGTGAAGTACCTCAAGAGTGGCAGCGTGAATTACCATGGCTCGAGAAAGGTTTCCCCCCTGGGACAGTGAGTCGACAATGACAAAATCATGAAAGTCGTGGTGGAGGAGTGAAAGTGCGGTCGCAAGTCCTGTTGGACCAGCACCTACGATGAGTACAGTGGTTGTATCGGGTAGAGACATGTTTAGGATATAGAGAGTGGAGTGTGAGGACGAAATCCAAGGCTCGGTGCTTTATATACGTACATTCTTGTGAATCCCAGTGCACCAATGTTGTAATGTATCCTAGAAGGTCCTTAGGAAGTCAGTTCGTCGGCAGCATATGTGGATGCATGACAAAATAAAGATGACCTGCAAGTCGGAAGATTGCTCCGTTTCACACATCGCCCATGTTGTAATGTATCCTAGAAGGCCCTTAGGAAGCCAGTTCGTCGGCAGCATATGTGGACGCATGACAAAACAAAGATGTGACCTGTAAGTCGGAAGATTGCTCCGTTTCACACATCGCCAATTACGTAGGTGGTCACACATTTATCAGTGGCAGGAAGTGGAAAGGGATACGCAAACGGCAATCATAGTTGTATTGCCGACTTGGTAAACTTGGGTTTACAAGCCACGGGAATCCTGAGCAGGTCGGCCAAGCAACAAGACCTGCGGCACGGTCCTCGTCGGACATTCCGATTGAATGCGTGATTCGGATTTTGAGTGCTGAACTTGTTTGAACTGGACGTAACGATGGAACCTTCCGTTAGAACAGGGATATGGGCGCCCCCAAAGCATACTAACCTAAACAAGTATCATGTTAGCGACCGGCATGTCCACGAATTCTTCAGGCAGCCGGCCCACTTCTTGTACAGGAGAATGACTTGGGTAGCGCCGCGCGTCGCCGGCAGAAACCTTGTTTGCTTGGTTGAACGCGAACTTGGATATTCAATGCTTTGCTTTGGAACTTGAAATGCATATATAATCACGCAGTAAAACATACAGTTGAATGTAGAAGAGGAAAGCATGTTTAAGTTGGCGCGTAAACTGTCTTACCAGAAATTACCGCTTTCTCTGAAATGTTTTATTGTGCGAGACTTTGCTTATCTTCACAAACCGGAACTACATCATACTACTTCAATGATGCACGCAGCGGGTAATACACGCCCATTGAATGAAAATCTAGCGTCCTCACTGTACGCATTTCCGCCACCATAATTATCTTGCTTGGGGTTTATATCCATAAATCGTGGGAAAGTGAAACCCCTGTATAATGTATTGTCGTTTTTCTTGATGCGGCACGACACCGTGCCACAAAGCAACAACATTAATGACGACGCGACAAATACCGCGACGGAACGTCACGAGAGGACGACGACGACTTACGACACCGACGACGTGCCACAATAGGACGACAACGACGACGGGCGGGTACTTGATGGGTACCGTGGGTTTCAACGCAGTCCAACCTGCACCCGTAACCTGCGATCCGCACGGGTAACGCGTACCCGTACAAAACCCTAGAGAGGGCGATGACGATGACTCAACGAGGACGGCAGGACAAACGACGCGATAGCGAGGGGAATGACAATGAGACGAAAACGAAAACGACAAGAGATGTCACACGACAAGTCGACACGACGATGACCCCGCCCTCGCCCTTACCATCTCACCAAGACGACAACAACACATGGCGACAACAACAACAGTCGCCGTCGCCCTGTCTGTCCCTATCCCCATCTCCGCCGCCGCTGCATGCTTCTGTCGCTGTTATCTCATCCTTCTTGGGATTGGAATTGTTTGATGCATCATGATGTCATTGCAATGCTCCCTAAGATTTTATTGGCTGACTCCCTATCACAATTAATTTCTTGCTCTGGTTATTACGTCGTGACCTGAGCCCAATTTTTCCATCAACTGTTCTCTGGAGATTATGGCTTGTGCAGTAGCGATTCGCTGCGAACAGGAATGCGGCAACGCCAGTCGTCACTCAACGAGCCGTAGCGGAGTTTAAAATACCAGGCTTTGTGACGGCCGAACTACTATCATTGCACCGGTGTTGCAAAATCTGAGTACCCTCTGTAAAAATCTCAGCATTCGTCGTTAGTATAAGGGGAAAAAATGCACAAGCTAATAGAATAGTGTGTAAAAAGAAATGCTACAGGAA
>JBBPOS010000347.1:0-32046 GCA_038091575.1 Leccinum subgranulosum
GGCTGAGGGGTGCATTGTGTGGAGCAAACAACCCAGTCGTGTTGTTGCTGCCACTAGACCCAGTTCCAGGGCGGCTGGGAAATCCCCTTTCGCGATCAGGTGTCTTTGAAGAGAGAACAGCGGGTGATCTCGGACCGCGAGTAGATCCGACAGAGGAAAGGGAAGCAAGAGACGCGGCGGATGCCATAGCATCAGGCTGGACAGGCGACCAGGATGCACTACCGACCACAGGAGGCGAAAGGGCGTGTTCCCGCGACGTAGACTTGCGAAGCTGTTGACTAAAACTTTGCATTGAACGTGGACTCAATGGGAAGCTCTTGGTATTTGACGGTGAATGCTCCTTGTCTTTGATTGAGGAGATTGAGGGCGAGCTCGTCAGTTTAATGTTCAACGCATTGGAGAAACTCCACTTCTTTGAAGGCGTCTTGGTGACAGACGGCGCTGACTCGGGTGCGGATTGACTTCCTTGGTTCACTGACTCGTAAGGATGAGACGTGTGAGAGTGGATGGGAGGCTTCGGGGCTGACGGAACCTCGAGAGAGACCGTACGGTCAACCTCGTTATCCTCCACTCCAGAAGGAGGAAAGCCAACCCCGTGCGAGGAATGTGGAGGTGAACGATAATTTGACAAATCCTTTGGCAATGGCGGAACGGGAGGAACACGATCCTCTTCCAAAGCTTCCGCACTAGCGGCAAGCGATCCTGTACGATCCTTGTAGAGCACGCCATCGCCACCGGAGTAAACACTGGATATGTCACTACCGGCACTGTTACGCCTTCCTTTACCAACTCCCGTAGAATGCCTGCCAGAGCCGGAAGGGGCGGATACCGAGGTTGCACTGGTAGCAGTAGACAATGAAGCTGAATCCCGCGAACTCGTAGGAGTGCTTGTATAAGTAGTCGAGGAGGCAGATCCACGTTTAGGGGTGAAACTGAGGCGAGCCCCAATTGACGCATGCTTTTTCGAGGGTTTCTCAGGTCCTGAAGAACTATGATGCTCATCCCCGCTCGTAACAGCCCCTGATCGTGCTTCGTGAACGTCTTGGGTAAGGACATCTCCAGAAGAGCTGGAAATTCCAAGCCCTGATGTTGGCTGACGAAGCTCCTCCTTTCTCTCTCTTTCCTTCGTGCTACCTCTTCGGCTGACTTTTCCGCCCTCATTCCCAATCCCTTCCCAGTGCACACCCGATCGCCCCGTAGTACTTCCTGGCGTTCCAGGTCGGCTCACGCTGGCCCGATTTAGACTACTGACACTTGCACGAGCACGAGCAGTTTTACCCGACAGTCCATCAAGCTTACGGAGGGCTTCTGCGTGGGCATCGTCATCCATGCTCGACCAACCCTCCTGAGTCCCACGGAGGAGGGAATGGGCAACATTCGGTGAAGCATGAGCATGGGAAGATTCCTTGTTCGACGAGGAGGGACGGTGAGGTGGAGTTGTGCCAGTGCCAGTGCCAGTATGCTTGAGGAACTGATGTATGGATGTCGTAGAAGGCGAAGGAGGCAAATGCGAAAAGTCGGTGGTGTGGACACGCCGAGAATGAGCTACCGAAGTAGGGTCGGGTCCCGATGACGAGTCTCCGGCAGAGAGCTGACGTGCGTGCGTGTTCCGATCACGGTCCGAGCGGGAAGGGATTGCAATCGGTGTGGATTCAGAGGACTGCGCTCCCGAGTTAGGTTTTAACGATGCGGTGGCGGACAGACTCTCCCTGCGACGTTCTCGAGCTCTATCGCGAGCGCTGGTAGTTGACGCTGTCGATGCTGTGCTACGATGCTTACGAAGGGAAGAAGGCTTCTCTTCTTTGGAGCCAAGCTGACCACGATCCTTGGACGTGGAGGCACTAGAACGTTTTCCCACCAACAAACCCGAATGATCCATCTCAAACTCGTCAGATGTGCGTTTCTTGGCCTTGCGAAGAGGGGTGAGCGCAATAAAAGAGCTTGGAGGCGAGGAAGACACGTCACTCAAGAGCGAGTGTTCGGTCGGGAGAGGAGGGACGATAGGAGAGGGAGGCTCGGGGGAGGAATGCTTTACACGGTCGAACGGATGCAAAAGATCAGAACCATGGGGCTGACGAGGGTATAAAATCTCTTCTCCACCGCTCTCGTCTGGCATTGAACGTCGAGGACGAATTGTACGCGTCAAAGGTTTGACGTCGCGCTATAGAAGTGGATGTCAACAATGTCGTGAGAGTTGGAAAAGAAGGAAAATGACCTGAAATTGATCATCCAATTCACCGTCGACCGCTTCGATCGTCCATGGACTATCGGAGCCATCAGGAACGACCACTTCAGCGCCATCTTCTTCCTGCAGAACACTGAGAGCATGTTCATCATCGTCAAGTGGGGTTTCTTGTGCGCGTCGTACATGTTTACCCCAGCGGGGAGTAGTAAGTTCGCCGACTCCGACGAGGCCATTTCGGTCAATGCTAGCGGGATCCCGTGCGGGTGTTACGGGGGAGGACAAGTCGTTGGGGGTGCGGGTCTCTGGTGTGACACTCAAAAGGGCTGACTCCTGAAGTTGATGGCCGGGAGAGTCCGAGGGTGTTTGAGCGCCAAAATAATATGGATCCAGGGACGAGGTGGAGGATGCTGGGCGCGAGTGGGTATCCCGTTCGATGTCGACCTGCAACGCGTCGTGGGATGGGACCGGGTGCGAGATGTGTACACGGAGCTAGTGTGCGTGAGTGGAAGAGGGACAGGGTAGGATGAAGGGACGTACTTGGCTCGAACTGTGGGTGGAAGGTCCTGGAACTCCGAGAAGGGCATGTGGCGGGGGGGTGTCATGAAGAGGGAATGTCACGGAATCCTGGTCGTGCTGGATGTATGCTGCAGTGGAAGCAGACATTCCACCGCACGAGGTACGGGGAAGAGAAGAAGAAGAGGGTAAAAAGAAAGAGAAGGGGAGGGTAAAAGGATAAGTTGAGGGCTGGTCGTCGTTGTCGACGACGAGCAAGAGGCGTGGGGCAGAGAAACTCGGGGATGTTTTGTTTACTAATGTTTGTATCTGCCACACTGACATGGACCTCGGTTGAAAAAAAAGAGAGTTCTTTTTCGTCGTCTGTTATAAAATATTACGCGGTTGTGTGGTTAGTAGGGTACCGGCAAGTTCTAAGCGGATAATAAGTGTGTACTTGGTAGAGATCTGAAGGTGCTGCAGGTGGCAGGTATAATTTTTTCTCGTCAGCTCCACCGACAGGTCCGCCGAGCTCAGCGAAGTCCCGTCGTCCATCGTTTGAATCGTCGACACGTACGTTTGCAGACACCGCTATCCGTGTAACTCCAATTGACCACGTCCTCGCCATGTCCTTTGTACAGCCTGCAACCTGCAGTCCCTCTGCTGCGATCCCACCCCTCCGCTACCACCGTCGGGGCGGCCGTACAAAATTCACCTCTTCGGCTCCCACCACGTGAACTCTGAACCAACAGAAAGCGGACACCCAGAGCCAAGTTTGTCAAACGCGTGTCCGAGCCCTGACCGTCTTTAATCTTCACCGAAATCTTATACAAATCATCAACTCTACATCGCCCTCTCCTCTCTCTCTCTTCTTCATCCTCCACCCCAATCTCCTTCTCCCTCTCTTCCCGCGCTCCCACACTCTAAATCTCTCTCCCATTTTGCTCATTCATGTCCACCAGCGAGCGAAATCAGACGCCCGACGGCGACGACCTCGCGGATCCCCAATCCACAGACCTCCAACCCCAAATGACCGTCCACCCCGTCGGCGGTTACTCCAACATGCCCATGCATATGTACCCTTTCCCACCCGGTCTCGTCCCTCCCCAGCCTCTTCGTTCAAAGCGTAGGCAGGTCAAGAACGCATGCACAAACTGTCAGAAGGCGTGCAAGAAGTGTGACGACGCCCGTCCCTGCCTCCGCTGCGTCAAGTATGGCATCGCTGAAGAGTGCGTCGACTCTCAGCGAAAGGAGAGGAAAAAGGGTGTGAAACGTGGCCCCTACAAGAAGCGCGATGGAAAAGGTGTGTCTTCGTCTTTCTCGCCACATTCTTTCCGCTTTACGCAACGCTCTCCCCCTTCTCTCCTTTCATTCTTTTCTGACTTTGATTGAGGTCGCGCAGGCACCAGCGTCGAAATTCCCGACGCGCCGGAGCAACAGAGCATGTCTATCCCACAAGGCATGCCCCCGCCCTCGGCGTCCCCGCCTATGCCCCCCTACATGGCCGCCCCAGTGGGCTATGCAACCGGGTTCTACGGCCAGTTCCCTGCCCCACCCACTCCCAAACCGGGTGAGGCTCCAGCATACTACCCCCAGTTTTACATCACTCCCGTCCCTCCCCCGAACCACAATGGTCACGGACAGGAAGGTGAACAACAGGGGTATGCGCAGCCGCCGCAGTTCTATCCGGCCACGTTCCTCCCGTACGCTCCCCAGCCGTACGGCCCTTACATGGTTCATCGCCCCGATGGTCAAATGGCCATGTCCACCCCTCAGTACGCGCCGTTCCAACTCTACGGCAAGCCACCCTCCGCCGGGAGTTCTCATGAGAATGGGAGGAACGATCATGCCCATGGGGATGAGAACTAGATGAGATGCCGCTATTCAAATTAGACTCGTCTCTAATTGCTTTCTTGGTTATCTCGCATGCTCCCCTTCGATAACGATCACGTATGCCTTCTTGTTCATTTCTTTCTGTGTATACACTGTCTTTCGTAGGTCGAAGAATTATGAATGCCGTCTCACGACCGATCCCATGCCTGTCGAATAGTGTAGTACTATACTTTATACCGCCATCGATACCTACTGCCGGCCCAGCTTGGTGAATCGAATGCCGACGTTGTTGCCTTGTCCACTCACGCGACCTACTTCCGCAGCCACATACCCCCGACGAATATGAAACACAATGACGGAGGACGCTACCAAAAACGTCTCATCCGCTCTGCACAGTCCGAAGCCCCATCCCCACATCATTTCTGGGCCGATGTTCCGGATCTCGATCTAGCAACAAAAAAAAATTCGCTGTTGCTAAACGGAGGGTCGCTGCTTTTGGGCCTTGGCTCCACTGCTCAGCGGCGTTGCCAGGACCCTGCACCGCCGCTCTCCTGATCCTGGGAGGCTAGTGTTTTAAGCGCCCCGACAACAGTTCGACGGGGAACACAAGCGGCGCGCGGAGGGGTCGCGGCTGTGACCGGGCTGTCGCCATGGGAGTTGCGCTTGTGACCGCGGAACGCTGGTGAGAGCGCCAACTCGGTTCAATGCCCGGCCATTACCTCTCGGTACGCAACTTGCTCCGTTCCAAAAATTGATCTTTGAAATTAGTGGACTCCGTTTCCACCGGTCAACCTTCGACCGCGAATCAGCATTCCTTCGGCAGCCCAACTGGCGTAACAAGGAGTTCCGTCGCATATGCGCCATGGGAAAAACCGAGCCTCGACCGGGCTATTCGTCAAGTCCGAACAAGGCACTGACGTCAAATATTGATTGCTTCGACAGAAATATGTAAACTACTTTTAACAGACGGGCATGTTTTCGACGCATGACCGCCTGCCGTGAATACATATCTCCCGGAAAGTTCTAGTAACTGCCGTCACATCTAAATCCTTGCCGGTGGCCCATCACCTCGATCTCTTATATGCCGCATCTCCATTCAATTTAGACTTACATCATTGTAAACGTGTTTCGATCGCCACGTATTCGACCCGAGGAGTTCAAAGGGGGAAACTCTTGCAGCTTTATCCCTCTCAGCTCCAACTTGAGGATTGAAGGATCAATATGACGGGGTTTTTCATCTTATTGTATGGAGGCTTTTTCGTGCCTCATTGCATCATGCGTTTATGATCCGAGGCTGACGGTGTATAATTGTTGCCGCATTCAATTGAAATAGGGCAGGTGACTCACAGCGTGAGCCGGGATGACCATGCCTTCCTTCGAAAAGAGGTTGGCTTGGATACTGAATGTGCCAAGAACTCCCTGCCGACGCTGAGGGAACCAATAGAGTGTGGAATTTGTACCCACGTTTCCCCGAACAGTCTTAGTAGAGAAGATGCGCTCAGATAAGACGGCCATGTGTATGACTCACACTTTTTTTTTTCTTTGCCGCTATATAGTTGGTGTAAGTTGGCGGCAGTCGATTTGACTAATATCCCCGTTCAAGGGTGTGGGCGTAGCGCGACGGCGACGGCGAGTTCTTTCTGTACTGAAATGGTTCAATGACTCTTTGCGCCACTGATCGGTAAAGAATGAATCCATTGAACTTACACTCACGGCACCACAGGTTGTACGTTTTTCGTTTGACGCTAGTACGCTTCGTAACCGGGCACGTCTTCGACGGCGGTGCTGGATATGAGCCAGACAGATCTCGGCGGATCGGCGGGCTAGTCTCCCATTGGCAGGCCCTTAGGTAGGAACTTGAAGACACCATTCTAAGCTTTGGGTGTAAGCGACTGGCAACTGATCATCATCGATATGGATAATTTCTTCGCCACGTTCCGAGGCATTCTCCTGAATGTTGCCGCTCTCGATTGAATTGGAGCAGGTGACTCAGGAGTCAATTTTAGATCATACCGTCATCTTCAGCCAGCCGAAAGATAACGAGGCTGGAAGAGTCGATCGATAAACCCGAGCGGTAATGATGGTCCAGTCTGGCGGAGCGAATTTCTGTCTTCCAACTTCTTGAAGATAGGCTCCGGTTACCAGTACAATCTTTACGTGCGCGGTGGTTAGCGATCTCCGCGTCCAGGATGGGTCACAATCATTGCTATATCGTGCCCCGATTGCTCAACTAAAGTGACTTTGGGTCCAAGGGGGGAACTACCGGAAATGGTGGTTTCCCTTTGTCTAAACATGGCCATACAACTTCGATGATTGTCTGCAAACAGCGCGTCTCAACGTGGCACCCATGAATTTTGCGGGTCTTCATACATAGGACGTTTCAAAGTCGAAATGCCCCGCGAAACGCCAGCTAGCCACAGCGACGGTCGCCTTTTGACGCGGTCGCTCGGTTCGGCGAGGTCTCTGATCGGCCTTCAGTTGGTGTCTCGACTAATCACGTTTGTCCTCAATCAAGGCCTTGTGCGCCTTGCGTCTCCTCAAGCCTATGGCACGGTAGCCGTTCAGTTCGAGCTCCTCATGAGCACTATCCTATTTCTCAGCCGGGAAGGCGTAAGGAATACCCTTCTCCGAGTTTGGCCGCAACAAATGAATACGGACACATCATCCGCCACCATAACGGCAGCACAATGCGCCAATCTGGCGACATTGCCCTTCTTCATCGGCGTACCGACTACATTCCTTACCACCGCGCTCTATGCATATTCTGCCAGTGAAGCCACTCAAAGTCAGCCCTACTTTCACTCTGCGTTGTTCGGCTATGCTCTGGCTGCCGTTGGCGAGTTACTGAGCGAACCAATGTACAACCGGTAAGAATGCAGTTGTTCTTCTCGGCGCGCATTCACCCAACTCTCGCAGTGCCATGGGCGAGGTGCGCGTAGAAATACGAGTGAGAGCCGAAGGACTCGGAATAATCATCAAGACAATCACAACTTACTTGGTGTTACTTTACGACAGTAATTCTCGCAACCCAGGCGAGCTGGCTTTGATTGCGTTTGCTCTCGGACAGTTGGCGTACACTGTAATCGTATTTTGCGTGTACAAGTTGCAGTTCCCCGAATTGCGTCTCTGGCCCACCAGTTTGCCTAAGCAGGAGCGAATCAAGTGTGTGCTTGACCTTTGGATTTTTTTTTTGCTTCCAACGCTGAAGCTCGCTTGATCAGGCAAAATATTTGGAGTCAGTTGACCGTCGACTTCTTTGACCCTGATGCACTCTATCTTTCGATGGTGATGACATCACAGTCGTTGGTGAAGCATTTCCTCACCGAGGGTGACAAATTCCTTATCTCGTATTGGAGCCCCCTTCAAGATCAAGGGGGCTATGCGATTGCTGTCAATTATGGTGTGTCTTCAAGTACCTGAGACGTGATGTCGGTTTCGCATTCTGGTTCTAGGATCTTTGATCGCACGCATAGTCTTTCAGCCTATCGAGGAAATGTGCCGCGTGTACTTTTCTAAAATTTTGTCAAGTGATACGTCAGAGCAGAGTTCCACTGCCACCCGATCTCCGGCTAGCTTGGTAGCGTTCAGTCAAGCATCTGGCGCTGTTGCATCCTTGCTTTCCGTTCAAATCGCCTTCTCCATGTTGGTGGGAACATTTGGCTCTACTTATCTGCCGATTGGCTTGCAGCTTTTGCTGCCAGCACAATATATACACACGAGCGCGCCTAGAGTGTTGTCCGCATGGATATGGTATATACCGGTTCTTGCCCTCAATGGAGGGCTAGAAGCATTTTATTCCAGCGTTGCTACTCCGCAAGACCTGCGTATACAAAGCCGGTAAGTTGTTTGTCGTTGGCAAGTGAATGGGCTCTGATATTCCATAGATGGATGCTTGCCTTCTCAGTGATCTATATTCTGTCTGCAGCTGCATTATACAACCTCGGATTTGGCGACACATCGCTTGTGTACGCCAACATCGCCAATCTCACCGCCCGCATACGGTACACTGCGACTTTCATAGTGGTATACTTTGGGAAGAGGACGCCATCCCACCAGCTTAGCCTTGCAAATGTGGTTCCCGGGTGGAAGTTTTCTGCCATGGTCGTCCTATCCTTTTTGGCCATATCTTACAACGAGGCAAGAGGGCACGCGGTGGAAGAAGTGCAACGGCTCGGCCGGAGAGCGTTGCTCTCTCCGCCGGTACTCGTCCATGTCGCCTTGGGAGGTGGGCTGGGCCTTGCGTGCGTTGGACTGTGGTGGTTAACGGAAGGGAAACGATTGGTTGCTGGAGAGCGGATCAAACTAGAGTAGGTACGGCATATGGGCAAGTATGTATGTATATGTACCTAAGTCAGCAAATCAATAATCAAAATTCCGCACAATGTTGCCACATTGCACTGCCACCATAGTGCGAGCTCTGCCGATTATTGACGTTGTTCTTTACCGTATGCACCCATCAACGGAATGTCTTCGGAGATCGTAGAACCCATTGACGAAGTGAGTATATCCAATGGATATGTCATTGGACCTTAACGATTTAGACATTGGCAACTCTCAGGCCCAATTGGCTGGTGATAATGGTCAGATTTACCTGTTTCAGTGGCTCGCAGCTCTAGAGAAGAGTCTCAGAGAGGGTGCTGTCGTAGGTCTCCCGTGCATTTCATAGAATGCAAACGGTCTCACCGCTCTCTAGGATCAGCTGAAATCCAACCAACCTTCGGTCGAGGACACGTTGCTCAAAGTCGTATGTGGCAATGTCAGTTATCCGCTACCCGGCCGTGGGCTGCGCAACATTGCAGCTAGATGCTTCGTCATCCAATATACTCGAGGCGATTCAAGGACGTTATTTGATACGCTCCGAACTCTACTCAAAACTGCTGGAGACGTGAAAATAGACAAGAATCCTCTTCGGATGTAGGTTTCTACTTTACATGCCGTGTTGTCTTTGCAATGAATGGTACTAGAGCAGCGTTTTGGACAATTGGCGAACTTATGGCTACCTTTGGTTCTCAGGTAGGTTTAGACACTCTTTCCGACCGAGCATTGGATTAACGTTGTCCTTCTAGTTCATGTCCTTCTTGGCTGAAATCGCTACCATTTCCGTGAAAACATTCAGGTCTTCCAGTGTGAGGAGAACGAATTCATGGCTTTCGTTTCAAACCCTGATCTCTCTCTACCAGTCTCCTCAAATGCGCTGTCACGCTCTGGTTATGCTTAGCAAAGCCCTGAACTCAGCGAAGAAGGCGTTATCGGATTCTGTCGCCAAGGATATACTCAAGAATATGAAGAACGGTTTAGTGGACAAGGTTCTTCCCGTCCAACGAGCAGCCGCTGGGGTAATGTACCTTGCTTTGGTAAATTTCAGTATTTTCATACCATCTCAAGGTTCTAGTTGCGATGTTCTCTCCAGAAGAATCGGTAACACTCGTGGACATCGAGTCTGTGCTCGGACTTTGCATAAAAAGCCTAGATGGCAGCGATCGACTGACCAGACAATCGCTCGCGCAACTGGTCGGACATATGCTAGCGGCGACACAATTTCTTCGAGTTGTCGCTGCACCCGACCCCCCACCCAAGGCAAAGAAAGATCAAGAGGACAACGATGGGACAATCAATGCTGTTTCCGAGAGTATGAAACCTCTTCTCGGTCCTGGAGAGATGCTATCGCAATTATCCACACATTTTAACAAACCACAACTATCGCGAAAAGCACGTGCGGGTGTCTTCGATTTCTACGTCGCGCTATTGATGAAGCTTGGTGGAGTCTTTGCGGAGAGTAACTACGGCCTCATCGTCAATCACCTCATGACTGAGGTAGTCTCGAATCCAAAGAACAGTTCCACGAGATATGATAGGCTCTTCATCCAGAAGTTGGTCGGGGCTTTACTCAGGGATCTCATTGCGACTAGAATGCTGAGCGAACAAGGACAAATATCTGCAATTCAAGAACTTTCATCATCCTATGCAAAACGATGGCCTGCTCTCATGCCAGGACAGACAGCTCCGAATCCTACTGTCTTGGTTATCGTTCTAAAGGAAATTGCAGAATTGCTACAACAACTTGGCAATGCGCCTCCTCCTATTCAGGTGATTGTGATTTATGGATTTTTGGGGAGAATTATTGACTAAACAGCCTATTTGCTATCGTTCATTCAGGATGCAATAGCGGAGCCGTTGTTGAATCTCTTGACTCACCCTAGTCATGCGGTTCGTGTAAACGCAAGCTGGACTCTTAGGTGTTTCTGCTTTTCTACTCCTTTGCGCCTGCCCGGGATTATTATGTTGGTCTCGGAGGCGCTACACCGTGACATAGAATCACTACAATCTCCTGCAGCTCCTTCTGACATCGATCGACGTGCCCTCGGGCGTGCCTACGGTCTCGCAGGATTGGTCACAATCATCCCTTGTCGTCCTTTATACGTTTCCTTCGACATTGCATCCAACGTCCTTGATACAGCTACCAATCTTCTCAAGCGCGCAAGCGAACACGATGTTCATATCGCGGGAGTTGAAATAGAGGTTGCGTGGATATTGATCTCCTCGTTGATGTTGCTCGGTCCCAATTTTGTTCGATCACACCTTCCTCAGCTCTTGGTGCTCTGGCGCAATGCACTACCCAAGCCAACGAACAAAGATGGCGTTTCTGGTCGCAGCTCCACCGAGTGGGAGTTTCTGCTGCATGTTCGAGAGAGTGCACTCGGCGCCATTTTATGTTTCCTCTTTCACAATGCTCCTCTGGTGACCCTTGACGTTTCTCGAAGAATATCCTCTTTGTTGAGCAACGCTCTCGGGTCCGCGTCTGCTTTCGCGTCCCAGCCATTGGAAGAACCAACTCCCGGTCTCGAGGGTCCACCCCTTCGCATGAGAGAAAGCTTGCTCCGACTGAGGGTGTTTCAATGCTTTACGGCATTGGGGTCATCAACGCTAACTGATTCCGTTCAGTCTAATCTGCTGCAGTCTACCATGTCCATTTTTGCAGGATCGGATGGTGACAGCGTTTCTGCGATGCAAGCTTCCATCGCCTCTTCTGCTGGTACCTTTACCACTGTTTGGCAATCTGGCGATGGATTTGGTCACGGCGTGACAACACTGGACATCGTCAACGACGAGGCCGAGGCTCTTTCCAAAGGATTGGAAGCTGGTAAATCCATGAAAGCTCAAATTGAGGACCTCACAGACCTACTTGTACGTGCCTTCCTTTCAAAATGATAACTCATTCTGACTTTTCCTTAGCTACGTACACCAGTGCTTGGCTCGTGCGAACATGATACGCTTTCTTTATGTCTAGCGACACCTGCTAGCAGTGATAGTACCATCCTCGATTGTCCAGCTGCTGCGTCGGCTGCCGTGGACGCGTCTATTGAGTTGTTCGCTCGATTACTCCCTATACAAGACTTGGCGACCATGACCCGCGTTGTAACCCAGCTGGTCGAATCGGTGAAGTCACCAAAACTTGACAAGAACTCGGGTCGAAAGGCTGCCGTACTCGTCAATAGCGTGGTGGCTGTTGCTCGCGCGTTGCGATGTGCGATGGAGTCCCACTCTCGGCAAGCAAAGGAAACCCTCGGACATTCACAAATTACCACCCCTCTGGCTTCCTTACTCAAGGTGATATATGATTGTTCATTACGTCCGTTTCTAACTTTTATAATTGTAGGATGCACTTGTCGATGGGGACCCCCTTCTACGACGGGCGAGCAGCGATGCCATAGGTCGTCTAGCGAACATCTCAGGAACGGCTTTCTTGTCGAGCCAAGCGAAGGTGTTAGTCGATCATATCGTGAGCAATCGTGACCCTCAAGGT
Source organism: Leccinum subgranulosum (assembly GCA_038091575.1). Taxonomy (NCBI): domain Eukaryota; kingdom Fungi; phylum Basidiomycota; class Agaricomycetes; order Boletales; family Boletaceae; genus Leccinum; species Leccinum subgranulosum. The sequence goes on from JBBPOS010000347.1 coordinate 12,315, forward strand.
CGCGCTGGCTGTGCTCTGGCCTTTGCAGCGCTATACGATCATGTCGGGGGTCTTGCTGCTGCACCGATTTTGAAGACGACAGTAAACATCCTTATGTCACTCAGCAACGATCCGCATCCGCTTGTCCACGCTTGGTCTCTGACCGCCTTGGCAAGAGTCATAAATGCCGCCAGCTTAACTTTTGCGCCATTTGTTTCGAGCACACTTGGGATGCTACTCAAAATATATATGTCCGACACTCACGAGATCGAAGGCGGGACGCTCAACAATGCCAACATCAGCGGTGATCTACAGGCCTTTCCCGTCGTGTGCCGTATAATCGATGCCATCATTACGATCTTGGGACCTGATGTTCAAGAGTCGACACGGACAAGAACGCTCGTGCTCGCTCTCGTCCAGGAGTTCTCGCTGGAAGAGGACGAGACTATCTTGATCGAGGCCATCAAATGCACTCAGCACCTACTCATGTTTGCCCCGGAACACGTCGATATCCCGGAGACGGTGGGACGCTTTAGGACGTATCTTGGTTCTAGCCGTCGGCAGTTGAGGCTCGCTGCAATCGATGCACTATACCAGCTCGTTCAACAGGATGCGCTCGTGGTATCAAGGATTGGTGGAGATCAGTTGGTAGAGGACCTCTTTGGTATGCTGGATGGCGATCCCAGCATCGAAGGCGTTCGGAACGTCATTACAAGCTGGCTTGCTCAGACCGCCATTCATAATCCTTCCGCTTGGATTGATCTGTGTCAAAGGATCATGCTACGAACCAATGCTACTCAAAAGGTGGTCGACACTTCTAGGAACCTCGATGATGAAGGCCAATCTCTGAATGTGGCAATGTCTACAGACAACTCTGACCAAGGCCGCTCGTCGTCCGTTACCATGTCCCGCTGGAGGACTCAATTGTTTGCTCTACAGTGTTTGCACGAGATTTGCTCCATCGTAGCTCAGTCTGGGAGGCAGGAACATTTCGATATACCGTATGCACGTACTCGGGGCTTTCCCGTCCAAGGCCTTCTCGTCTCTCGCGTACCAGATCTAATCAAGATGGCATTTACTGCATCGGCAGCATATGTCACAGAGATTCGTTATGAAGGCTTGGTTGTTTTGTGTGATATTATCCAGGTAAGCTCACGTTTCCTTCAAATTCTCTCCCGCTGATGATCATCTAGGTCTTTTCCAAAGCACCCGATCCAGATTTTCCCGAGGCGTTGCTGCTCGAGCAACATCAAGCTCCAATCACCGCTGCCCTTACCCCCGCTTTCTCTTCCGACTCCACTCCCGAAATTCTGTCATCTGCAATTGATACTTGTGCTATTTTCGTAGGTTGTGGCGTTGTCAAGGACGTCAGTAGGATGGGCCGCATCCTCAAGCAATTAACCAGTGCCCTCAAAGAAGTGGACGGTAGGCAGGAGCATATGCCTATCCCAGAACGACCTGACGATCGATCCTAGATTCTGGTAACTTAAAGATGGGGACATTGGGGGAACTCAGCCCAAATGCATCCGCCATGCTGACTGTGTCAATCCTTACTGCGTGGGCTCGGTTGGAGATCGCTTCTGCAGAGCAGGCTTATCTCTTCGATGTCATCAAAGCTCACAGGGCTGTTCTTGCCTCGCAGTGGATTGCATGCTTGCGCGACTACGCGACGATTCGTGCTGACTCAGAGTTTGTCAATGACCTTTCTATTATTTCTGTGGACCCATCGTATGCGAATCTTGGGAGAGTGGTCTTGTTACCCGTAAGTCAACAAGTGCGATCGCGAGTAGATTTCTAACCAGAGCCTAGTATTACACGGACTCTTGGGCCACCATTCTCCAAGCGGTCGCAAATGCGATGGAACACAGTGGAGAGCATATATCTAGCGCTATTGTTGGTCAAAGTTCCACTGCAGCGCAGCCCTCATCCAATAGTCTCGAGCTGTCCCAAACCGAACCTGCGCCACTATTCTTTGTGATCTTTGGGCTCATATATGAGGCTTTGGCAATTTCTTCCCCTCAGTCATCTTCCACTCCGAACGCACGCAGTGCCACAGTAACCACGTCGCTCAGGGCCCTTAAATGTTTAATTGACCCCCGCTATTCAGGGAAGGCACTTCTAGAACCCGCTGTCTACAAAGAATTTATCAGCCTGTGCTACCGAACCGCAATGGTTGAAAATGCTGCGACTCTTGTGCACCTAATCGAGGTCGTTACAGTGTTTTCCAAGCACTTTGGTCATCTTGGTATTGAAAGTGTTGTGGCCCCGTAAGTTGTTAAGAATTCCATCTGGCATTTTCTATTCTTACTCCCTTGATAGTAACGAAGCTTTATCTTCGAATTCGGTTCGTGCCCATTGCTTGAAGATCTGCGCATACGTACTGCGCCACGCTCGACATAGTCAAGGTGTCCCAGCAATTGGTGGGTGGATTTGTGGAGCGCCCGTTGCTGTCTACTGATGAAAAGTCCCTGTACAGCTGGAACGATTCAAGAACTCGCCAAGATGGTGAGCTGCGCCTTGAACGCTTTTCAGGTCGTTGCGTCAACTTTGGAGGGAAATGTTCGAGAGGATGTAAGAGGCGTGGGTTGTATGCTTTACACGGGTATGGTTGCTTGACCGTTTGCAATATTATATTCTTGTCTAATGTTGACCCCTCGCCAGAATTGTTGAAGGATGAGACGTTGGAGGTTGATTTGATAACTCCCACCTTACCTGCATTCAAATCTCTGGTGACGATAGACTCTCATCAAAAGGCCCATGACCGCTATGACAGCCTGGTTCATGGTATTCTATCGTCATGTCTGCTCAATGTTGATGAAATGCGGTCCGTTGTATTGTACTCGGTCCACTTCACACACTAACGATGTCTACAGTGGTAGAGAAGGACTGATCTCCTCCAAGAAAGTCAAGTCTAATCTTCTGGCCGCGGTTCTTATCTTGACTAGTCTGCCCACGAGGGTAAAGGTTGCTCGTGGTGTGGTCGAACATTTGTGCTTCGTCGTTTCTCAGAAGCTGGAGGAGAACGATGACGTAAGTTCGTGCTACCATCAATTATCACTTCTGAAATCAATCGCACACACAGATGGCTATCGTTGCTGTACATTGCACAAAAACCATCATGGTTGCTGCCTCTGGAAACGAATTGCTTCGCACTTGTGCGCGACTCTGCTTACCTGGGTTGATCCAGTTTGTTGCTAGAATCTCACCTCGATTGGATGACGGCTCGCTGTCGGAGCAGAATAATGCATCAATCGAAGAAGTATGGAGAGCATTCTCTGCCCTCTTCGCATTAACAAAGGTAGAACAACGTAAGGCTTCATCTAATTGTTTTGTGTATCCCCGACCTGAAACCGCAAACGCAGGAACTCGTCTCCTGGGCATCATTTTGCCTACGGTTGCGCTCTTGCTCCGACCTTCTCAAAGTCCGCCTTCCAGCACGCACACGAATGCAGTCGCGCAATTACTTTCGTTTGCTGCCTCGTCCCCAGTGAACTTCAAAGAAGCAACTGCACAACTCGACTCCGATGTCCGAGAAACCCTCGAGCTCTCTATCAGAAAAGCAGTCGAAGGCCCATCAGCAGCGAGTCAGGCAACTCAGCGACCACAGATTTCACTGAGATCATTTTGAAACATCAGTCACCCTCGGCGCTGCTCCACCCCTGTGTTAATTCTTTATGCCAAAGTATGTGCTGGCGAGTTTCAAACAGAATATATAATCTGCTATTTGCTCATAATTCGATTGCACTTCCACCACGTAATTATTACGTCTGGATCGCCTGATGAGTTTCCCTTCAACTAGGTCACCTTCAGGAGTCAGGTTGTACTGATGGTACGGTGTACGATGTGCGACCCACTATCGATCCGCAATGCCCACTACCGGCGGTCACGATGTATCGCTACGGAGCACTCGCAGAACCGGATAAATCATTGGCCGGTCCATCACCTATCATTTAATTTCCGCCCAGGCGAAGTCGAGTACATGCTTCCGGCCGGGACGCAAATAACTTGCATATATGTTGGAGCGCGCAGCTAGCTCCTTGTCATCGATCGCCGGTAACCGGTGACAGGCCATGGGGACAAAGCCGTGCGTCTATTCATGGATCATAGGGTTGTGTAAGTAATCGCCTACCTTCGCCCATGCCCCATACTTGCCACCGACCATGCCAATGCACACACCACTTGACCTACCACTTGCAGATTCTGGTGGTAGCCAGTCTCGTTCATGTAGCGAGGGGAGAATTAACGGGGAACCGACCACCAAAGACATCGAACATGTACTAGTACCCGACGACCCTAGGGCTTGGGGCTATGCTCGGAAGGTGTGTGGAGTTTCTATGGTTATAGGCATCCATCTCTTAACGCCCCTGCGAAAAACGCTAGACACTAACACTAGTCATTGTGTCCTCGGCGTCAATGATGGCTGGCTATGCAGCTACCGGCCAAAATCGTGAGCACTTTCCTTTTTTTTTCGATGGGATGACTTTGACCAATGCTACGTGCTCCTTAGCGGCAAACGCACAGATTGGATTGAGCTTACACGCGTCTGACTCAGAGATTACTTGGACTATGTCCGTGTTTATCATTGTCCAAGGATTGTTTCCCCTGGTGTGGAGTGCTGTTAGCGAGATCAAAGGCCGCAAGGTTCGCAGTCAGTGCGTCAAGCAAGCTAATGCTTCCCTGAGGTTTCGTACAATCCAGGTAGTCTATTTATTATCGATGTTACTTTTCACTGTCGGCTCGGCTGTCGTGGCTACTTCAACGTCCATTGGACTCGTCATAGGAATGCGGGCCCTACAGGCTGCAGGGTGGGTACATTCCTGCTACTTAATATTTTACGTCTTTTTTGACCCGACAGTGCGGCTCCCCCAGTTCAAGTGCCGTTATGGCAATTGCTGCTGCCACTCTCGCTGATATATATGAGCCTGATGAACGGGGTACGAAGATGGGAATATACTATGCAGCTCCGCTTCTTGGTACTTCTCTGGGCCCTTTTCTCGGAGGAAGCCTCGCGCAAGCCTTTGGCTGGCGCGCGGTGTTCTATTGTGCAGTCATCAGCGGAGGCATCATTCTCGTATTCTTATTGATCTTCTTCAAGGACAGTTTCCGAAAGGAGAGGAGTCTCTCGTACCAGAATGCCCTTCGTAGGAGGTTAGAGGAACATCGGTTGTCTGCGACTGCAGCGAGATCTGGAGGATCGGTCGACGCTGTGAAATCCACAGTTGAAAAGTCGCAAGAGGTACCCTCCGAGAAAACTCAGGCTACTGAATGTAAGCTAGAGGCGGGAATGACTGTTCCTAACGCCGTGCATCTCGAAGACATGACGCTGTCATTCACCGATGTTAACCCATTCCCACCCATCGTTTTGGTTTTGAAGCGATGGAATAACAACGCCATTCTTTTCGCCTCAGGTGGGTTCATTATATAACGCTCATGGGTGACTCTCGGAGTACTGATCTATGTGTCAGGCTTGATATTCGCTTTCACTTATAGCCTCACGTACACATGCGCGAGAACACTGTCGAAATGGTATGGTTACAGCGTACTAGACACGGGATTGGTCCTGCTCGCTTATGGAGCAGGTGAGTAACTAGTCAAGTCTACATCACGATGACGCTTCATATATATCCCGGCTTGCAAAGGCAGTTTATGCGGCAGCATCCTCGGTGGGCGATGGTCTGATAGGACGATTACGAAACAGAAAACCGAGCACCAAGAAAATATGCATCCAGAGGTGCGTGCACTTGTCTCTTCGGTCATCATTATCGTCTCCGTCTTGTGACTCATCTCAGAAAACGCAGATGCGTCTCCAGAGTACACTGTTTGCCATGCCATGGCTTCCGCTCTCGGCGCTCGGCTATGCTTGGGTCTGCCAAACTCATCAGCCGGTTGCTGCGATTTGCGTGATGTTGTTTATTGCCGGCTTTTCTTCGCTGTGAGTCTCCCCACAGGCTGAATGCATTGCGAGCCAAGTCACTAAACTGTTCTGTATTGACAGGTGGGTGTACACAAGCGCCCTCGTCTATATCGCCGATGCCAATATAGGACGCTGCTCGACAGCTGTAGCAGCGAATAGTGCATATCGGGGAACGCTTGCGTTCATCGCGGCTGAGATTGCCATTCCCTTACAGGTGAGTAATATTTGCTGTGACCTAAAAGCGTCGATTTCAAACACTTGCATAGGATAGTATCGGAGATGGTGGACTGTATACTTTTTGGGCTTGCTTGCTGATGGTCATGGAGATCCTAATTCTTCTGGTCCTCAAATTTGGGCAACACTGGCGGGAGAGATGCGAAGAGGCTGAAAGGAAGGAATAATGTCAGATTAATTATGTACTGGCTGATGAGAGCCTTCAAGCATTGACTCTTTATCGATTATTCAGATTATTATGTACCAAAGCCGACGACACTGAGCGCTGAAGGGAACTTAATGTCTCCAACTATCTATACTTAATGTCCTATTATCAGGAGTCTGGGTAGGGACGGAAACAACTTGGTCAAGCGAGATTCAAATCTGAGAATTTCCAGCCTGATCAACGCTGCGCAGTTTCACGTACACGTCGCTACCTGAAAAACATCTCAATACCATCGCCAACAGACGCAGGGAAAGTGTTGGCGACTTACCCCATCCATCCAACGAGAACAAATCGAGCGAGCCACCGAAATATTTCGCATATAATTTGCTCATCGGAAGGCCGTATCCCAAGCCCGCAATCGTCCCTAGTCCGACTTGCACACCCTTCCCTGTGATCTCGCCAAAGAGATTGCCCTCGCCTGTACTCGAGCCTCCACCAACAGCAGCACTCCCACCAACATGCTGCGCGGCATAAGGTCCACCACCATCACTCTCAGAATTACCGGCTGTAGTAAATGCATACGAGAATATCCTTGCCATGTTCGTAGGCGATACCCCACCGCCTTGGTCTCTAACTCTAATCGAAAGGAAGGGGGAGGCAGGGGAGGGTGGAGGGGAAATCGTTACTGTGACTGGAGGAACTGTATGCGCGGATGCCGCGCCGTGCAGTTTGTATTGATGTTCGATGGTTGCCCGAAAGGCATTCTTCAGGATTTCCGTGAGGATATATTCGAGATGGACAGGAACGTAGCTGGATAAAGGGTTAGAATAGATCACGGGCCCAGGAGGATCGGGACTCACGCAAACGTCGTGTCTTGATGTCCGTCGATGATGAGGGTTGGGGCGGCCCCAAGCGTCGCCTCGCAAAGTTCACTTACGAATGCACCGCACATTTTGACCATGACTGCGGGAGAGCAGGTCATGTCGACAATGCCGTAGTGAGACGTAGGGCCAACATTTTTCTGATTCTCCAGGGCTTGTGACAAGGCGATGTGCTGTTCAGCAATCAAACGGACTGATATCCGACTGCGAATGGCACCATCTAAGAATTTGCTGATCTGTGTCGGAGACATGTATTTGGCACATTCTTGGAATCTAACGTGAGGGTCAAGACAGACGTATGAGCGGTAGCATGCAAAAGGACGAACCCCTTCGCCATGGTGGGTATATCATTCCGGTGACTTTCGACTAGATGACTGAGCTCGGCGGTGAAGGATGCGTTCTCCTCGAGGGTCGTGACGGACGGATAGCTTGCTAGGAATTGAAAGCTCTCTCTGTACGCATTCAGCGTCTTCGAGACGTATGGATTGGTTCCGACAATGAACGGAAGGGTCTCAAGTGCACGTGCTCGTCCCGCGAGACGACGTGGAATCTCGGACAGGACAAAGGAGACGCTGCGCAGGAGCGATTCCGGAGTGAGAGGTTGACCGAAAGCGACGAGGGAGTTCAGAGTAAGCGGATGAAGAGGCTGAGCAGCGTAGGAGGCCAGAAGTTGTGATATTTCGGCGCTTGGTGGTTCTGACAGTGCATGGTGAACGTGAGACGATCTGCGAAATTGGACTCGTGTTCGCGTTGCGGCGACGCGTCCCTGCACGATCGCACTAGCTCTGAACGCTGCGGAGGGCAGCGGGACAGACATCGATATCGATTTGAATCGAACGGATGTGGAGTAAGTACCCCGCATTTATCAAGGGCCGGACCTTATGGCACAGACACGGGGGCCGGGGCCCATGCGGAACAACAACGTGATGAGAATAACAAGAAATATATATCTTTCTACCCAAGTACAGGCCTAATCCCCAATGGCCACGACATCCACTAACGGATACAGACAACAAGTGGGAATCCGCGGGAACTCATGTGGATTCGGCATGCTTTCTGTTTCCTCTTGGCTTGTATCCTGGATGCAGATTGTCAGCTGGAAAATACAATAGCGAGCCCTGGTGCTCACTTGGTTTCGCTGAATCTGAGTCCTCGACTACCTCTGCCGTATAAGACGATGCACCGCTCACAGACACTGAAGCCGAATCTTGGCGACGCGACGACCGTCGTGGTCGCGACTCGTGTGACATAGTGTCCGGTGCTGGTGAGTGCATGGATGGGGGTGATTGCAGAGCAGGGAGTGTCGAATTAGAGTGGGTGGCAGTGACCGCGGATAGTCGTGGTAATCGGATTTTGAGAGTTGGCGTGGACGATGTCCCTGATTGAGTGATCGTTACGGAGGCTTTGGGTGTCACAGGCTTAGATGGTTGTATAACAGGTGGAGGCAGAGTTGGAAGTGGTTCAGATGCAACGGGTATAGGTGGGTCTGATAGCATCGGGGAAGCAGGTGCACGTCGGGTTGAACCACCACCCCTAGGTCTTCCGGGACCTTGCCTGGGTTTTCGTCGCCCCCTTCCTCCCCTTCCAGGTTTCGGAACTTGCTGGGTGGTACTCTACAGAATGGTCAGCATGGTCAGTACCACTTCTATCACATCGTGGCGCTCGACCCACCAGCTCTGATTCGACGGACGCTGGCTCTTCCCTTTCGACCTTCGCGGTAGTCCTTGCTCTCTTCGGTTTAGCAGGCGAAGGAAACTCCGTAGAAGCTTGTGGTCGCAATGCTGCATCAGAAAGGGTGACTTCTGAGTTATTCCTGAGAGATGACCGGGAGGGCGCTTTGCGCTGTTCCGGGTTCAGATCACTTTGAAATATAGAGTAGATTATCCACACATACCTTGGATGCAACGGATGTCGTCATCACTTTAGGTTCAACTGTTTTGAGAGGTGTGGAGAGAAAGGTATGAGGCTCAAGATCGGTCTGGGTACCAATATCGGCCATGACTTTCCCTGTCATCGTAGCCGACCGTGGACCTGCTGAAAATTTACCCTTCGTTGGAAACAAGTTACGGAGATCGCATAAAAGCTTCAGAATAGCGTAAGTCTACAACGGATGAACCAATGACCGAACCGCTTACCTGTGCAGTGCGCAAATCCTCGAGCGAAACAGGTTCCTTGAACGATGATGATTGCAGCTGGATGTCCTCCCCCGTGTCGTCAAGAGAACTCAACGATGTCAACGGTGAAGACGCCATAGAAAAATCGTCCTTCTCTCTGCTGTGAAAACATGAATAACATATCCAGTCTACGAACCAAAAACAACTTACTTGGATTCCGGCGGATGATGCTTGCTTATCTTGCTCCAGAAGTCAAGCATGATGACGCGCTCTGGAACTCTATATCGCCTCCCGTTTATAAAAACCTCGTCAAGGGCAAGCTTTTCAGTCATTGCTGTGGACTGGGGGTGTATGATCTCGACGTTGCCATTGTTCCACTGGTTGGGTCTTGTTATATCAATTGGCGCAACGCTTTGTTTGGGAACACGCCGTTTATGTTGCTGAGGCCCAAGGCGTCCACAGGTTGAGTGGACCACACACATGAACAATGGTAGCAAACACTCACAAAAACTTGATCAGCGTGGTTTGGACACATCCACTTCTTTCCAAAGGGAGGCATAATTGTAAGGGGAGGATCGAGACAATCAAGATGGAAATGAAGGTTGCAATAGTCACAAGAGACAATTGCTCTTCCGCTTTCCGGTGTCAAACTGTGTGCTACGGATGTCGACCTTCGGGGACGCTTTTTCGAGGGTGCACATCCAACTAGACCACTTGGCAGTGGTGACGTGCCACATTTAAAACATAGGATGGGTACTCCATTTCGATCCTTCAATCGATATGGATCTCGGTCTTCGAGCTGCCCATGGCGACTGGGGACGAGGATTAGTAGGGATGGAAAGAAGATAGTTTACATACTTGAGGCGGGGTTGTTTCAATTCCGAGCTATCCACATAAGTTCCGTTGGTACCAGTGGTAACTGAGAGACAATAAAGTGGGACGTTCGCGGGAAGGGATGTCGACGAACCATCTTTGAAATAACCTTTAATGTCTTCTGGGAGTTGAAATTCTTTAGGGATTCCCATTTGAGCAAGGTGGATGAGAGGTGACATAAAAGATGGCGCAGGTTTGGGCGGCGGGTTCTACGACAGACGGGTGAGCGTCGCATACAAGGGATATGTGGGAAATTGCGCACTCTGCGAATGACACAACTCGGACAAAACCATTTTTCGCCTTCAGGAAGGTCAACTGCTTCCATAGGAGGGTCCAAGCACCAGAGATGGAATGCTCGAGGACAGCTGTCACAGTACACTAGCGCACCCAAGGATCGACACGATGAACAATGATCCTCGTTTAGCTATGTCAGAATGTGGGACCGTGAGAGTAGTACAAAGGTGATATCTAAAGAAGCACGCACCAGACCCAACGAAGGCTCAGGAGATAGGGAGATTATCCCGACAGGTTCCTCCTTGACTCTAAAACCCCGGTCTGCCTCTTTCCCTTTACCCTTGTCTTTTCTCGTCGATCTTGACCTCTCGCTGATTGTCGGTGGGCATGACTCCTCGTATCCGGGTAGCGAATTTGCACGAGACATTGACAGGGAAGGGTCGTCCGACTCGGGTTGCGCCGGGAATGCGTCAGAGTCTGGGAGAGGTACGCTGGGCTGGCGAGAAGGTGGTACGTCTGGTGGGGCTGGATCGGGCGGGGGAAGTAGTACAGCAAGGTTGCTGTTGGGACCACCGTTGTTCAGGCTCCTAGCACTGGCCCTCTGAGCACGCCCGTTCGCAATGCTGGATGCGTGGTGACGGAACAGGTTAGCAAAACAACAAGGTGCACAAGCAATATATCGACAAGGGTTTGGGTTGAGTTGTGACGTGGAGAAAGTCAGAGAAAGCACCAGCGGGGTAGAAAGGAGAGGCTAACTTGAACATACCCTTTGTCAACTCTAATTCGCTTTCGACGGGCTCCGTCGACTTCCGAGACACTGAGAGCACTGGTCATGAGGCCGGAGTAGGTGGAGCCTGGATCCGATGTGGGGAGATAGGACATGAGAGCGGACGGTTTCTTTGGGTCGCGCTTCTGCGCAGTCTGCTGAACGGACAGCAAGGAAGGGGGACCTGGCAAAATTTCAGTGGAAAGCGAGGGATCCGAGATACCCTCGAGGTGGGGCGGTTGCAAAACAGGAACTCCCTGTGACAAGTAAGCCGGTACCTCCGCCATAGAGGTCATGGTTCAAGAACGGGAAACACAACCGAGCAGGACGACCCCGACGTCGTAACCGGAAAGCGACGTCCCAAGGGGCCACCGAATGTCGTGAGCGGCGGGACAGCAACCGCCGATGCCCGCAGCGTTCAGACCCGCTGGTTGCTTGAACAGTAGTAACAAGCGACTCGGTTGCGGCAGCGACGTCCCACCCAACAACAATTTTTTTCACAAACGCCATACAGCTCATTTCTACTACACAGACGTCCCAGCTACTGCTGCTCGACATATTCCGCCCCGTCCGCAGATGTAGTCCACCGAGTGTTAGAGTGGAGGGATTGCCAACAACGTCCAGCCACTCCACGACCTCACGTCAATCATAACGTTGTCTGACAACTCAGTGTTCCTGTCGGGGAATGGGAGACCCGGATGAGTACCGGTAACACGGAGGCACCTATAAACCCACAAGATGCAACTCACGTAGAAAGGATTATGAATGAACAAGTAACAATTCATCAGAACCAAGCGTCTCGTCTCCGGAAGCACCGAAGTCCCGGGAGCCCGACGGCAATTTTTCATGTTCCTTCCGAGACTTTGCGATGCGTCGCCTGTGAAATCGGCTTCCTCGATGAGCATCCCAATCTTGTTCTTCAATCATTACTGGCCGTCGGGGGTTTGTTGTACACACTTCACACACAATTTTTCTTCTCGCTTTGAGGATGTCGGAGGGGCTAACAATGAAACGTGAAGCTCGGAACAATTAGGTAAGTGAAAAAACGTACTCGACAGATTTATTCTGATTAGCACACAGTGCTTTCGCTGTCGGTGATAACGACGCAGGAGGTGGAAGCTCTTCCTCTTGTAAAAAGGCTTAAACAGATATCAGACCTGATTATGCACACTAGTGCTCGCTCGACCTACAATTCGTGATTGATTCAGCTGGGGATAAAACGTTTGAAGTCCATTGTTCTCCTAGAACTGCACCGAGAGAAAACATCGTGATCTACAATAGATAGGATGCCAAGTAGGAGCCTACCTGTTGCATCGAGAACGTACATGCTGGCCATAGAAATCTTGCTCCCGGAGTGTACGTTGGCGCTCTGCATTGCGGGAAGCAATTTGTTTCGCAGCCATGTGACTTGACGTTTGGCATATTGACGAGTCGACTGTTTCATATGTTCTACTGCCTTGTTGAAGACCTCCTGAGGGCCATCGGGTGACGCGAGAAACTCCCGAAATTCCTTGAATCCTATTGGCGTATATAACAGAGGCAAGTCTCACGGAAAGGTTCAGCATACCTATACATTGATAAATCCCGGTTGTATAATCAGGGAGAGTTGTGGAAGAATTCTGCTCGCCCTCCCAGTCAACCGAGGTGGTGTTCGCCGCAGCCTGCGAGGAAGAAAAAGTGATTTGCAATGACCTTATCTCTTCGAGAAGTCCTTCCTGATGGACAAAAAAGGTCTAATCATGAAAAAAAAATAAGTAGAAGTGGGAAACAAACCTTGATCATATTGCCAACTCTCTCGTCAAGACGAGGGTTCAGCGCGGAAGGTTGTGCATAAAGCCAGAAGCAGAGGGTCCGATAACTTTGTGCAAAAGTTATTCAAGCGGCTCAAGCTACGAATAAGCAGGAGGGACTCGAACTCACCGAGGGATCAGTACATTCTGCGATTGCTCGCTTATGATATCGCTGGGGGTCCTCCCCGTCTCTTTCATAATGTTCAAACTGCGCAAGACCTTGCGGGTATCTCTCCAGTGCCATCGAGATGATACTTGCAGATCCAAAGCCTGCAATAACTCATGCAGAGATAGGGCTTCCTCTGGATGTGTGACCGCGTTTGGTGGGGATTCTGGAAGTGTCGTCCATAAGTTGAAAAGATCGGGTGACAACTGCGAAACAGAGCTCTGTAAAGAGGCAGACACCCGGTGATCAGAAGACGCATTTTTCAGGTCCTTATTGGCTAGTCTGTCAGGGAACAGAAGATGTTGAATCCAGTAGGACGTTCCACCAACGACAATCGGGATTTGGTTCATTTTATGTGTTTCCTCGATCTGTAACGGAGGATCTCGTAGAACCAGATGGTATGCTTCTGAAGGATGGAACTTACCACTTGGATGGCATCGCGGACCCATTGGCCAACAACATACTGCTCGCCTGGCTGCTTGTAATCCATAAGAAGGTGTTCCACACCCATGCGTTCTGCTTGAGGGATCTTGTTGGTGATCGTGTCCATACCAGTGTAGATCTGCATAGAGTCGGCATTGATGATACGTGCACCATGCCATCGATGCCCGCCAGAAACGTCTTGATAATATTGTTTGCCAAGCTTGAGTGCGAGCTCCACGCCTAGCTTGGACTTTCCAACCCCAGTCGTCCCGCAGATGGCGATCAAAGGTTTCAGGGAGGCCATGCCTGACTCAACTGCTCCGAGAGACATGTGCCGTGATATTGGAAGCCCAGATCCTAAAGCGCTAAATGTCTAGGAGTCCTCCCGGATTGTTACGCTGCGGTAGGTACCTTACTGTCCACATTGACTCTTTGATTTCAGGCCTGTCGTGTGAGTAACCGCTGGCTCTTCAAGCTTGATCAAGAGGCACTAGCTACCTTATAAGCCCAGATCAACAGTGTTTACCCACTAATGATTTGCGGTTGATCCAGAAGGATTTTGCTTGTCTTTAAGAAATTCATTTACATTTTTCAACAATTCCCTGTAAAATAATAATTTACCGGTAAGACTTAGCATAAGCGGCAGGCTTGTCCATAACAAAATCAAGTCATGTCCTCCGTCGTTCGTTCAAGGCTAACTCGGGTCTCACTTTCCAACCTAAAACCAGCTTTTGGCTCGTTGCACAACGTACGCTTTCTGTGGTATATATTTGGAGAGTATTTGACTCATCTGGCCAGCAAAAACGCGTCGGGCGAGGTCAAGGCTCTGGATATGGCGGTACATCCGGACGCGGTCACAAGGGTCAGAAGGCTCGCTCCGGTAACGGGAAACCCAAGGCCGGCTTTGAAGGCGGTCAGACGACAATTCTTAAGAAGTTCCCCAAGAGGGGTTTTGTCAACCCGTATGTGTTCTGCCTGTTGCCATTTCCTCTTGCCGACTCCTGCTGAATTCATGCAGGAATCGTAAAACGTATACTGCAGTCAACCTAGACCGTCTTCAACTTTGGATAGATCAGGGCCGACTATGTTCAACACCCGAAAAGCCCATTACAGCAAGGGAACTGCTGTTGAGCGGTTGTGTGCACAACGTGCACGATGGCATTAAACTTTTGGGCAACGTTTGTATCTCCATCATTGAAACTTCTTTCACTGTATTCTGACGTGACAATCTTCAGGGTGCGGACTTCCTGAAGGCAGCTGTGCATATCACTCCTTCCCGTGCGTCGAAGAGTGCTATCAAAGCCATCGAAGCAAACGGTGGCAGCGTATTCTGCCAGTATTATAATTCTCTTGCCTTGCGCGACTGCGTCAGAGGTCGGATAGATCGTATATCTGCTGCACCGACTCGTCGCAACGATATCAGTGCGTTTCGTGGCCTCTCTTGACGACATAGCATCTGACATCCCGTACAGTTTGGTATACCCAATGGCGAAACCGAGGTTTCCTTTCCCCAGAAGCCGTTGGAAGAATGCCTCTGGTGTCAGATCGCTGGAGGGAGTTGTCCAAGCAACTTCTCACGTTCAAGTCTCAGAGCTTTTCAAAGAAGCCTACTGTACAGCCAACGGAGTAGATTTTGAGTAATATATTACACATCCGTTGTGGATTCTGCTTCCATTCTGTCAGGCGAGATACTGCGAGTTCGTGAACGGTAAGATAATTCAGACGGTGAACGTGAACGTGTAGGACTTCTGGAGACATATCGCCCATTCATTGAAGGAGAACGATGTTTTTCCGTGCTTGGGCTCCTTGACCTGGAAAGGCTTCGACTTGTGCTGCGACTCCTCCTACTGCCTTCGTCTTCGCTCTTGCCTTCCATCGCATCCAACAGTCGACTTTTGCGAGGACCAATTTCACCGTTCTCTTCCAGCGTCTGACGCTTGGCTATTCGGGGTAGAATGATGTCGCAGGCTCTCTCTTCAGTGAGCAAGTTATAAACAAATTCGTCAAAGTGGGTTAGCGAGTAGCCGGCTGTATGACCATTAGCCATTGGAATTGGAAGCATCTCGAGACCATACCCATGTCCCGATACCTCAGCTTTCTGTAGTCCTTCATAAGCGGTTCAAGGATTTCGTATACCTCCACCGCGCGAAATGTCAGCCGAACATACATCGCTGCGAGCGCCCTCATGTATCTGAAGACAGGTCAAAGACGCTCTATTCAGGGCGAGAGGCAAGGGCTAACTCACTTGAATTCATCAGCCTGAAGATACTCGATCAAAATTTCCTTCTCGGGTTGAAGTTGTAAGAGCTTCAGAAGCAGACAAAGGAATTCAGTGGGACGCTGATTGCCGTAGACTCCCCCAATGCATCGGAGCTCGATTGCCCTGTCGATGAGCGACTCGGCTGACCATATAATTATCAACAAATGTCCTGGGCATGATAGTGGTATACATGCCTGTTAATGCAAAACAATGTTCTTTCCAGTACGTCGACTCCCATATTCGATTCCGGATCACAGTTTCCACTAGGAACTGCACAGATAAGACAGAGTAACACGAGTGAAAAAACAGATATAAACCTGTGGATTCTGGCCGTGAATAGCCAATGCGCCTTTGACTGTCGTATTGGCCATCTTTAAGCTTGTACTGACTCAGAGAATGAATCAATGATTTCGAAAGAGGTTGTTTGTGTGTGTTAGGATTAGAAGGATTTACCTTATTCAACACAATCCTAAAGAAGTAATATCCCTGTCCCATGCAGCTCTGTCTATGCACCATATGCCTGGTACTTATAACTTGCTTTAGTTACAACGCTGGACGCGCCTACTACTTTCTTCCCTTGGACCAGCAGATCAGACATTGACATTGACCTGCTTTGGATCAACATGGTTGCCAATGGAGTGCGGCGAGCGCGCCACGTGGGGTACAAGGCCATGGCCAGGCATCGGATTCACGATTTGTATTAATGGGGAAAGGGCGCGCGCGACAGCATCGACCCGAATTTGCCACCTTGAGTACGAGAGAAAGAGGTGCACGCAGATAGGCTGACTCAGCCCTCCTCGCTATTTGCGCCACACACAAGTGCGAACTTGAACCGGTGAGGAGCTTTTTGCCTTCACGCTGACCTTTCAAAACTTCTAACAACCCGTACATCACGCAGTAGCCGCATCCGAGTCATTGTGTCATGACACTCTTTCAGTGGTGAAGTAAGTTCACCATGTGTTTTTTCTACCCATAATCGACTTGAACTTTGTCCAGCCCCAGAACGTCGCAGGCTGGACTAAGCCTTGCCCACCATACCCAACGAAATATATCTTTCCATAATCGAACTGGTTGCCCCACCTGCTAGGGCCCTGGAACTACAGCAACTCAAGATTTTATCCAGACTTTCGCGCACTTGCAGGTTCTTCGGTAACGTTTGCCTTCCACGCCTATATGAGTGTATAGAGTTTTCTATTCCATTATCCCGCTTTTATGATTCATGCGAGGCGTCGCTTGGATCTATCCTATGCACACAGATCGCCGAGAAGCGGCCTCTTGCGCTTGTACTTGCCCAGTTAGTGAGGGGCTGCCGCTTCCGCATGTATGGGGACGACATGAAGAGGTGTATCGCTGCATTGTAGCGCTCCCATTGCTCGAGGATCTGGCATTCAGCGCATGCAGCTTTCCGCAAGATACTGAGCACACCGAACCCGAGAAGAGTCTCAAGCTGAAAGTGTCTCGACTCAAGGTAGTTGAATGTGGCACTGGGTATCAGCAGATGATTGCAGCTATCGATACGCGGTGCTCGCACGCTTACCATGGATTTCTATGCTATCGAGAGCAGGATTGGCTGCGACAGTCTGCCATCACGGAGCTGCACCTCTATGCATCTGAAGACGACTCGGACTGGATTGACTTGGTCCCTTTTCACACACAGGAGCTGAATGTCGCCCTCGTGAAAGCCCCGCAGTCTCTCAAGGCGCTGCGTTTCACGGTCGACGAGACAGCTGCTTGCAACATGGCTGTAAATGTCGTGGAAAGCATAATGAAGGATTCTGCGTGGAAGGATCTGTCTTCGCTTTGCCTGCTCACGTTGCGAATGATGGATTCAGTTCCGGATCAGGAGGTAAGTCAGTTTGTGCTCAGTTCAATATTGTCTCCGCTGTCGTTTGACCACTTGTCGTTTCCCTTCCTCTAGGAATCTGATATTGTTCTAGCCATGATTGGTATGTACCTCCTCATGCCCATTGGATCTACGCTGAATGGGCCATTTGTCTTTGTTACAATGCATGGCACCACAGATAACTTGCCCAAGATGCAATGTATCCTTCATGACAAGGTTGGATCTGTGTCTACTCTCAGCAATCTGAAGTACATAGAGTATTTCGGGAATGTTTTCCGTTTGGTAGACGGGGAGTGGTCAGAGCGTGTCTTATAGTTTGGTGCACTGAAGTGTGGTACTACAGATGTTTTCTGCTATCGACGGAATATAGATTTTGCATGCCAGGATCCCCTTTAACCATTTCATTGATCTCCGCGAGGGAAAATCGTTCACCCGGTGCACGGTCTGGACACGCTCAGATGTTTGTAGCGTCGTATGAAGTTTATACACTCTACCTTTGTTTACTTCCATTGCTTTCGCGTGAACCAACGCATTCTTCAGCTGCGGTTTGCGTGACTTGTGGTAAGTTGAGTGGGACGTGCAGAGATTTGCAACGTATTTGACAGAGACATGGTGCTGCTGTGCGATAGCTTCGATGCGAGTGTTGTTGTCCATTATATGGTTCTTCACCGCACTTTCCAGGGCCTGTCGCTTGGCGAGAGTGTCTTGCCTTGTCACCGAGCGTTTTGCCTTATCTTCATCGGTAAGCTTTTTGACTTCAAGTTGATGGACAGGCATGTCGGATTGTGTCGGATTGCGGGCGCTCCACGAGGGATCATTTGCGGGAGTGTCGAATGGGGAAGCTCCACTCGCTGCGTCCTCTTCAGCCTGTACAACATGGGCCACTAGTACCGTCGGCACTGGATTTGCCTCTGTTGACGCTTGATCACCTGGGGCTGTGGGTGCTGTAACCTCTCGAGGTATGGGTATGGTTACTACCTGAGTAGTGGGAGGCGTGAGTGTCTGCGCAGTCGGTAGCGCCTCTGACACTTGAGCGGGTGTCGGCGCTGGCACAGTGCCGGCGGTTGTCTGGGTACCTGAGTGAAAAGCTGGGGCTGGAGGTGCGCGTTCAGCTGGATGCACGTGCGGGGCCCGCAGTATATCGCCTGGCTCGGTTGGGCGCAGCATGGTTGCAAATGTCGTGGAAAGCATGATGAAGGATTCTGCGTGGAAGGATCTGTCTGAGTCGCTAAGCTTGCCTGCTCACGTTGCGAATGCTGGATAAGGAGGTCAGTCAGTTTGTGCCCCAGTTCAATGTCACGGACTCCGTGTAAGCCTACAGCTTACCTAGTTACCTATACTGCCGGCGCGTACTGAATGCTAAGTGCTAAGCATTCAGTATTGTTGCCTTTTGGCGTGACGGTTAAGTTAAGCGGCGTCGGCAGTCTTACTACCTTCAAACACTCCGCGGTTGCTTGACCGCTTGTCGTTTCCCTTCCTCTAGGAATCTGACATTGGTCTATTCATGATTCCGGGTCTACATTTCCTCATGCCCATCGATCTACGCTGAATGGGCCACTTGTCTTTGTTACATTGCAATATCCTTCGTGACAAGGTTGGTCCGCTCTCAGCAATCTGAAATACATAGAGTATTTCAAGTTCGGGAATGTTTTCCGTTTGGTAGACGGGGAGTAGTCGGAGCGTGCTTTGTAGTTTG
This sequence comes from Leccinum subgranulosum, assembly GCA_038091575.1. Lineage (NCBI taxonomy): Eukaryota > Fungi > Basidiomycota > Agaricomycetes > Boletales > Boletaceae > Leccinum > Leccinum subgranulosum. Next base: position 31,633 of record JBBPOS010000347.1, read on the forward strand.
GTGCACTGCACTGAAGCATGGAACTACGAGCTTTTCGTTCCGTTCTCAGGGGATGGCCGGACTAGGTAGCACGTCACTGCGCACTTGTCTTGCCAAATACAATCTCGAGTCGTGTGAAACAAAGGCTTTTTGAAGTTGAGCTTCTTCCCGAACCCCACATTTGATGACCAGAAATAGACCCGCATCTTCAGCTTATGGCCAATTCTGCCATATTTCCCTACATACACGTGCATCGTATCGCCGAGTCCTGAGGCCTGTACCAAACTCGAACAGCAATATTTGCCTTATCGCTCTCTCATGGCCACCGGCAGCTAGGCTCGGTGTGCTAATCTGTGAGGAAGAGATGTTCCGTGACCCCCCCCCCCCCCAACAATCCGGCACCACGGAGGGGCGCGGACGGAGGCCAGCGGGGAG
>JBBPOS010000348.1:0-32035 GCA_038091575.1 Leccinum subgranulosum
TACGGATGCAGTTCTCGAAGCGCTCACTCCGTTCGATGCCGAAGGTTCGACATTCAAGATGGCGGAGAAGTCGCTCCGGCCCGGTCAGGCCCTAGAACATCTGACGGTGTCAAGCACGACCAATCTGACTAACCATGTGTTCAAGGCGCTCATTCGCGGCTGCCCGAGGCTGCGCGTTCTACAGGCGGACAACACAACCATATCCGGTTCGGTGCTCAAGGATTGGCCTGCGAGCGGAGCATGCGTGACGCCGAGCTGGTCATCGTGGACTGTCAATCGGTCGGAAAACTCGCTATCGAGGGCGTGCCAGTGGTGAACAACATGCGCCCGCACAAGGGGTGGCGTTCGTGGGAGGCAAGGAAGCTTGAGTATTTGGACGGAAGAGACGAGGAGGATCTCAAAGTCGGGCAAGACGAGTGTGACAGAAAGAGGGTGGTGATTAAGTCGTTTTACAGCTGGCAGATCGTCGATGATGTCAGGGAGTGGAGGAGGACGAACAGAATAGCATGGATGAGCAGCTAAGGCAGCTCGAAGACGTTAGCGGGCTATTGTTCGGGCGGAGGAGATGGTGGATGTTAGGTTCCTGGAGGTGATACGCTCGATCGCGATGGGTGGATGGTGATGTGAAGACGATCTTTCTAACGTATATTTCTATCTTGGGCCGTACGCTTTACTGTTCATAACCCTTTAATGCTTGTGAGCCTTGTGATCAATAGGATTTTAATCTGTGGATTTCCGTAGGAAATCAATGTATAAAACGTCGTGATTATGAGGTACAATTTCTTTGCTTTATACTTTGCCTTTTTTGCAGCTTTCCTCGCCTCTCGGTCTTTGCATGATGAGGCAGAAGCACCACGCGAAGAATTGTCGACCGATGGCGATTGCACGGGCGTAGATAGCGCTACTTTTTTGGTGGTGTCTGTTGTCTGCGGAGTCGACTGAGGGACCCAGAGATCATCGTACTCTGTGGTACATCATTGGACGGCTCGCATAAAGTGTTTGAGGACTCACCAGAAAGAGGGGTCACTTACGCCTCGACGAAGGCACTTGCTCACTCCGCTGTCTTCTTCCGACGCCCGATTCTTGCCTCTATCCAGTCTCTTTGACGCCGAAGGGCGATGTATTACCATTTGCTTGAACTTCGGGCCGTGAGTCGGATATCCAATTTAGGTCGATCGGTCGACCAATTGACAAATCAACGTTCGACCCCTGGGAATGGTGATTCCAACAACGACGACATTGCCAATTGCTTCCGAGAATCCTCATTCTTCCGCCTTTCAATATCATCCTCATGCCGTCCAATGTGAAACATACCAATGTAACACTTGCTATCTCTCTTGGATACAAGTAAGCAAATGACTCATCAATAACCGGACCTATTAATATTGTCAATGTCCTCCGCTGAATTGCATCCACGATAACAACGATAGTGGAGACGGCCATCATGAAACAGTACAGACATTGTGAGCCCACCCTGTTTTAATCTGGCAGTTGACTATGCGGTTACAACAGCCGCTGCAACGCTGAACTGTGGTTCATGCATTTGCAGACTACTCATGTAGTGTGAATCCTAACTGGCGATGATTATTGCAACGACGAGCAAAATGCTGCGGGTTTGAATACCATAGTTACGGGCTACCAACGCTCTCGTAGGCTTCGCCGATTGAAACTTGAAAGGCGCCATTCCCAAAAGCAAAACGCACGTAACACCTGCTAGCTAGACCTTTCCTTTTTTTTAGGTACAGGATGACGAGGGCCAAAAACAGACTGTAATAAATTCGCAGGAACATCATCGAATGAGGACTTGTACTGAGCATCGCATGCAATATGTAAGTAGGGGATATGTATGTTTCATCTCCTAGTACCTTGGCGCAATTCTGACTCCGTAGGTAGGTTGAGGCCATTTATGAAGTCACATCAATACATCTATCCAAACACAAGCTGTCTGGTGCTTCTGCGTCTCTAATCCAGACCCTTTTGGCGTCTTGGAAATCATTAAGTTCCTCACCCAGATCAACTAACTGTGTGGTGCCCTACGTTTCTTTTTGTGTTAATTTTATTTATATGATCCAGATACATGGTTGACGTCGACACGATAATGTTTCGTCACTCTAGGAACGTTCTTTCAGGGCCGCAGAGACATACTGAAACGTCAACATCCTAACCATCCGAACTCAAGTATGTGCTAAATGTATAAAGGTGTTTTCAGTGTTGCATTGAAGCTCCTTACTGTATTCCCTTCACTCCTCATAATGGTCTCCAAATTAACCATTTTCGGCAGCGTTTTGCTCGCCTCTACTGTTCTGGCTGCACAGTCATCTCAACTGAAGGCTCGTCATGCTCGTCGTCATAATCGTCGCCAGTCAGGACTCGTCAACCGTGACGACTATGTAGAATACAACGACCTCTGGTCTGGTGCAATCTGGGATGAGAATAATGTATACATCAGTCCATTTGTCCACAAACTCGACCTCATTTTATTGCTGACAGGGTGACTTTACCACCATCACTGGTACATTCACTATCCCAACCGTCACGGGCTCCGGTGTAGGCTCTGCTTGGATTGGCATCGACGGTCGCGGCTACTCGCCGGGTCTTCTCCAAGCTGGCGTCGACTTCTGGTTCGCCGATGGCGAGCCCTCGTACCATGGTGAGCGACGTGGAGCTTGTATTCAGATCGTTTTTTATTATTTGTTGTACAGCTTGGTACGAGTGGTACCCTCAGGATTCCGTCTACGATATCATGACCGTCAACGTTGGGGACGTCATCAAAGTAACCATTTCTGCCTCGTCTACGACTTCTGGAAACGTAGTCATGGAGAACCTGTCTACTCAGACGGTCGTCAAGAAGTCGTTAAGTTACCCAGAAGATTATCTTTGCCTGAGGAGTGTAGAGTGGATCCTCGAAGACTATAACGGGGATAGCGGCCCCCTTATAGACTTTGGCAGCGTGACCTTCACTAATGCAACTGCTAGTGGTCCTAGTGGCAAGATTTATACTCCATCTGGTGCCACGATCGCAGAGATCCAGCAGAACGGAAAAGTCTATACGTCGACTACCACCATGGGATCTAGTGTTACCATCAATTACGTCTGAACATGGGCCGGGTAGTAGGTCATTCTTGTCGGGGAAAGAGGCAATTAATAGCATACGGGAAAACCAACAAATTTAATTGTTTCTCATTCTTCCGCCTTCAACATCATACTCATGCCGTCCATGCACTTGCAAATTGGTATGCACGAATCCTAACTGGCGATGACTGACTTTGATTTGACTTGTACAACTTTATTGCAGTTTTTGCATCTCATCCTCGTGACTCTGAACGAGAATCATTGACGGGAAATGCTCAACGAGTGGAAGAAGAAACATTGGTCAATGGAACGCTGTTCAGGAGGAATGTCGCAAGAGCGGGAGAGGCTCAGTAAGGCGAAGGATGAATGGGAGAGTCGAATGCGAACGTTGGAGATGGGGACCATGGGGTTAGGCGCCAAGATCAATGCCGCCGGTGTGACATGATCGGGTTCAAACTTTGGCATTGCAACGACGTCGACATGATCAGTTTCCGAACGGAGACATCAAACTCAAGTGGGAGCTCAACGTTCAACGTTCAACGCCGATCCTCTCACGCTAAACTTGAACGAGTTCGAGAACATGGTTCGCAAGGACTTCGTTGGTCCTGGGCTCTACCCCACTTACATTCTGCCGTCGACGAAGAAATCGACGCCCCCACTGGCGCGGCCCCACCGATGTGTATGCATGCCCTCGCATACCTTCGCCACCTCATGGTGTGACGTGCCATCCCGAAACGGCGTATCGATCGCACTGGACAGCTGCCAGTGTATACGAAACTCGTGTCGATCGCACACTCGCGTTTCTGTGAGTTCCTTTCATGGTCCTGCTACTGCCGTCCGGACGTCCGAATCCTGCAGCATTTCCCCCTGGTCCCCCTAGCGCAGTCATCATATATCTCTCGTGCCATGCATCTTGTGGAGCCCCTGCTAATTTCACCCGACGGCAAAAGAGCGCCAAGTGAGGTTGGTTAACTTAGTACTAAGGGCGTAGTATGCAAAATGCTGATCCCGGCCGGCCGGCCGGGTTACCAACGCTCTCCTCTCGTAGGTCTCTCCGATTGCAAAGGTGCCCTTCCCAAAAGCGAAACGCACGTAGCCCATCCCAGACCTTTGCTTTTCAAGTTTTTGGTACGGGATGACGAGGGTCAGAAACAAACTGCAATGAATTCGCAGGGACATCGAGGACTTGCACTGCGCCTCGCATGCAAAAAGTAGGGGGTATGCACATCATGATCTCCTACTAGTACCCTTGGCGCAAACCTGACTCCTTTGATCGCCTGAGGCAATCTATACATGAACACATGTATATCTATCTCAAACGAGCTAACTTGCGCTTCTGTGTCCATGTGAGGGTTGTGTCTCTGAAATCACTAATTGATCAGCTGATTGTGTGGTTCCCCACTTCCAATCACGTTTCTTTTGCGATCCAGACACCTGACATTGACGTCAACGGTTAGGTTTCGTCGCTCTGGGAACGTTTAAGCCGTTGCGCAGGTATGTAAGCAGTTGAAACGCTAGTCTGATTCCCCATCTGCACTCCATGAAATGTGTGCTAAATGTATAAAAGGGTACTCTCAGTATTGCATTGAAGGCATTCCCTTCATTCCTCACTATGGTCTCCAAATTAACCATTCTCGGCAGCGTTTTGCTCGCCTCTACTGTTCTGGCTGCACAGTCATCTCAAGTGAAGGCTCGTCATGCACGTCGTCATGCTAGTCGCCAGTCAGGACTCGTCAACCGTGACGGCGATGTAGAATACAACGAACTCTGGTCTGGTGCAATCTGGGATGAGAATAATGTATAAATCAGTCCACTGTTTGTCCACAAACTAGACCTCATTTTATTGCTGACAGGGAGACTTTACCACCATCACTGGTACCTTCACTGTCCCAACCGTCAAACCTGGTCCCGATGCTGTAGCCTCTGCCTGGGTTGGTATTGACGGCCGCGGCCGCTCACCAGGTCTTCTCCAAGCTGGTTGCAACTTCTGGATCTCCAATGGAGAGCCCTTGTACATAGGTGGGAGACATGAAACTCGTATTCGGATCGATTTTCATTATTCGTTAAACAGCGTGGTACGAGTGGTACCCTGAGTACGCCGACTCCAATTTCGACCTTCCCGTTAAGCCTGGTGACGTCATCAAAGTAACCCTCAATGCGTCGTCTACGACTGCTGGAAACGTACTCTTGGAGAACCTGACCACTAAGAAGGACTTCGGGATATCATTAAGCTATCCACAGTATCCTCTTGCCCTTGGGAGCGTAGAGTGGATCGTCGAAGACTTTCAAGCTGATAACAACCCACCTGTCCCCCTTGTGGACTTTGGCAGCGTGACCTTCACTGATGCGACTGCTAGTGGTCCTAGTGGGAAGGTTTACACTCCAACTGGTGCCTCGATCGCGGAGATCCAGCAGAACGGAAAAACGCTTACGTCGGTTACCACTGAGGGGTCTGGTCTCACCGTCGATTATATCTAAATATGGGCCGGGTAGTGGGCAGAGGATTGTGGATTGTGGATGTGGCAGAGTATACCAGGCATACTAGAAATATTGTCATCATCGAGCTTGACTTAATTTATCTGCTGATCGCACAAAATATCTGCCTTCACAGTGGTCTGTGACCATAATAAACGAAACGAAATGCTACATCAACGATCAACGTGGAAATTATGCTATGGGATATCGAGTCTTGAGACAAGATCGCCGCAACGTCAAAACAAACAAGGGATGAAATAGAAACATGGAAGGAATAACTGGGCATTGATGTTGTTACGATCAATACATCAAATGGGCCGGGGTAAAGTACATGGCTACCCGCTCAGGCTAGCCTTTGGGGCAACATGCTTGAAGCGCACAACGAGAACAGTCACGTTATCATTCGTTTGCCGTGATAATGCATGTCGAACGAGTGTCTGGCTTGCTTCTTGCGCGTCTTCGATGTTCCGCACTAAGTCAATGGCCCCTTGGTCGCCAGTGATATCCCATAACTTCAAATAGCGTAAGAAAGGGAAGATGCGCTGAGAGATGAGTATACGCACCCCATCACATGCCAGAATCAAAAATTCGTCATCATCGCACAGCTGCGTCTCTGTAGTGTAGGGGGACCCAACAACGAATTCCTTCATGGACGAATCGCCCAAAGACCTTGTGACAGCAAGAACCCCATTGACGCGTCCGCTCAAGACAAAACCGCCCGCGTCCGTGATGCGCTTCGCTTCTTGTTTGTCGGAACCTTTATGATCGTATGTCAAGCGAACGGCTTTTCCCGCCCGACAAAGCACCCCTCGCGCGTCGCCTGCATTGGCGCTATAAAGGACCCGTCGGAGCGATGTGGGAGGCGATATCACGGGGGAAGTATTTGTGTGATTTACTGGAGGAGGGGAGGGCGTTGGGGCACCTGGGGATGGCGGAGGCGAACCGACCCCGCCGCTGAGGGTTTTCAAAGCACGAGTGAAGCGGTTCGTAGATGATGGGCTCTTGGCTTTCTTATCTTTCTTGGTTGTCTTGTCAGATCCGGGAACTTCTTCGCCTGAGTCGCCGACAGGAGATTCTGAGCCACTTCTGGAATGTTTGCCATCTTCTGAAGCGGGAGTTGCGGCGGATGGCCGAGGGGAGATCGAAGACCTGAGGAATGACTGACGGCCGTCTGCATCTTCGATCCGCAGAAATGCAGTCACTGCCGTGCAACCCGAGTGAATTTTTCCGTCCGATTCTTCACAGAGGCGAGATATGCGTCTATCGACGTTGTGGAATGTCTCGTTGAGGATATCGGGGATCGTAAGTGACGAGGAAGTGCGCAAGGCATCGATGAAGAACTGTGAAGAAGGGGCGGGAATGAATTATGGTGTGGCTGGGTACAACTGCATCGCTTACTTCGTGGAAATGCTGGCCACACCACTCGGCAGCGTGTTTCCCCGCGTGACCGTCAAACACAGCAAAGAATCCTTGTCCCCTGACACCGGCGAAATCGACGACGAAAGAGTGAGAGTCTTCCATGTACCTGCGCGTTCCCTTGTCCTCGGACACGCCAACCTGAAAGGCAGTGTTTCCAACAGAGTGCTGGTTGAGGATCTATGAAACGTGAAATGAGGGGTATCTTTGTTATTGAGTGATCTGTAGAGACTTACCCCGAATGTGTCGAGACCATCCGCGGTGGTGATCGACTTTGAGCGTGCATTTGGGGAATCTGTAAAGCGTGGAGTGGCCATGGTGGATGGGTAGATAGATATAGATGAGTAGTCACGTGCGACGCGATTTGTTGCTATGATTGTGCCAAGTCGGGTATCTCCGAACGTAGTCCTTGCTAACGTGCATGTCTCAGCAACCCACCGCTGCAAAGCCTTCGTTACAGGGCGTTAAAATAAAGGCAAGGAAAGGCGCAGTAAAAGCTCAAGCAAAGCACGAACCTTCAGGCAGGCGATTTAGCTTGTCCACATCACCGATCTTAGCTTATCAACCCTACAGTCTTTAGAGACCAACTCTACAAACACTTGGAAACCGTCCCAGAGAACGACTTTGACTCGTTTGCCGCAAAGCTCGTACAGGCTGGATCCACACTCGAGCTCTTGAAATATGCAGACACCCTCTTCGAAATCATCCTCGTCGGAGGCCTCATTCAGCCCGGTGGTTCCTACGTCGATGGCATCGGACCTACGTCCCCATTCACCATCTTCAATGCAAAGGACCCTGCATCGGTCGAAGAGCTGAAGAAATATGTCGAAGTACTCAACAAGCTTATCAGAAGGTACATTTGTACCGCGTGCCCAACAGCGCATATCTCATTCCTCTTAGATACAAATATCTTCAGAAACCTCTCGAGGAGCAAACACTCCCTAGTCTCCTTCAATATATCAATCGTTGGTCTGCAGAGCAGCGCGACAAACTTGCCATCACTGTCGGTCTCCTTTTCTCCCAAGGCATCGCTGGCACCACTTGTCTGCAGAGTCTTACCAAGGACCAGCTCGTCAAAAACGGTCGGTGACTCGTCTCTCGTACCAACGTAGCCATTGAAATGATCCCACCAGACGCGTCTGTCGCTGTCCTCGTAATCATATTCCGTGCCTACCTTGCAGATCACTCGATGGATCACCTTTCTGCCGCTCTGAAGCGTGGAAATATCAAGGATCTTCTTCTCTTCTTTCCTCCAAACCGTCGCGATCCCAAAGTTCTTGACGAATTCTTCCGGAAGGAAGGTCTTCCCCAGGTAGCTGACTGGTATACCAAGAAGCAATACTCCCTTGCAAAAGAAGGTATCGTAAGCGAACTCAAGAATCTCTCTGGACGTGGAGAGTCCACGGAGACCGTAAGTGTTGTTCGGCTGGACCTTATGAGACACTTGATTGGACTGCGCGGGTCAGATCATTGCAGCGATACAGAGCATACTAGAGGAGCGATTACTCCCTGACGCGGAGCTAATCCAGTGTATGTGGCAGGGTCTCATGGCCTCCGTCGATTGGAATGCCCGGCCAGACCAGATAGAGGGCCTTGCCCTACGGGAAATAGGGGTGCGTGTCCTGCTCCGCACCTCGAATCTCCGGTTTTTGACTATCACACGCTGTGTAGAAATTCTCTCCAATTCTCGAGCCATTCTGCAAAGGACCAAAGGTCGAGGTCGCCTTGATTAATCAGGTTCAGGTACACTGCTACGAGGATACGCGCATCATGAAGGCTTTCCCCCAGATTCTCAAGGCATGCATCTTCTGTCGCATTCACGACGCCGGTTCTCATTACCTCACGCACAGGTCTTGTACAACAAGGACTGCATCTCGGACCAGGCTATCATCTACTGGTACCAGAAGGGATCCAAGCCCCAGGGGAGGCAGCACTTCCTCAAGAGCACCGAAGCACTCGTCAAGGCATGATACCGTTTCTACCCTCTGTTTTGCATTCAAAGTCATACTGACAATTACAGTTTCTTCAAGAACAAGAAAGTGACGAAGACGAGTGAATGTTTTGGCATCCCTCCGTGTACCTGTTACTTCGCTAGAATTGCACTCAGAGATGTATTCCCTATTCTTGCAAAGTTGCTCAGTCAGGACATGATATGTCAAGCACCGACATAGATTATAGGTACGTAAAACAATGGGTCTCATCGAACTCTGGGGTTGTATATAGATATGGGCACGTCAATCCAGCATAACGACAGAGCATAGTATTCAAAAAATGGGGGATGTCACTTGAAAATCAAAATTCGAGTCGTTACAGGCATTGAAAGGGACGGGAAGGTCGAACTTGCGCTAATCCGATAGGCCTAATCATGCGATACAGGCGTACACCGACGATTGCCTTCATACATAGATGAAATCGCACAAGGAAAAAGGCTGTCAATTCTATTCTTACAAAAGTTCGATAGGGGTTGAGATAATCACCAGGCTTCGGGCATAGGCGCAAACTCCCCGGACCAGCCGTTTGGCCCATGCATATTCAAGAAGATGCCATCGGAGCCGTTGACGGGGAGTCCGAGGTCCGTGAGGCTCTGAAACGAGGAATGGCCAAGTGGTGAGGCAGTCTTCAATTCCAAGCAGAAATCACCCACCGTCTCTTGTATCCATGCCGGAATAGTCGAAGGGTTGAACATGACGCGATCGGTCGACCAAGAAAACCCGAGTTCTTCCATCGTCAATGGAGGTGGGCCCACCGGATGCGTGTCGACGTATGGGCCTACCATGCCTTCTGGTAACAACGGAGGAGGCAAGTTTTGGATTGGCGCGGCGATTCCGGGGAGCATGCCTATTTTCCGGCGGAGGTTCGCAAGCATAATCCGCAACGTGAGAGCATAACTGGGGGTTCTGCGGGTCAGAGAAGACGATCGTGAGAACAAGCAAACATGTACTGCTGACCGTTCTGCTGCGACATCGGATAACAATTGTGCCAACTGTTCGACTTGGGACATGATTGCGGGCAAATCCAGTTCCGTAGGGAAAAGATTGGCCATTTTAACCAAGAACAGGCCAGAGAAAGCTAATGTGACGAGGCTGTCATGCACGGCATAACGGAGAGCCGCCCTGGAACAAAAGTTGGTTCGGTATCCGCTCTAAAATCGTCCGATGACATACCGATATGCGGTGGAGTTCAAAAAGATGGACAAGCAATTGAAGGCGGCATCCTTGGCCTGGAAGGCGAGCTCGCGCTGCTCGAACGGCATCTTGTCCCATGACACCCCACGCAATGCGACACAAACCAGCCAGAGCTTCGCATAGTGAAGTTCTCCGGCGAGAATCTTGCGCAACAAAGATTCTTCATCCATGGTCTGACCTATGGGACCGCGTAAAGGGAAGCACTACGGCGAAGAAAGAAGTACTCACGATGTAGTTCATCGCAATCGGCCCACCATTTATCGAGGGCACCATTGGCTCTGCGGATGAAAGCAAGCGTATTGTGGTTGACTTCCCCATTCAGTGGCGCGAGGGTCTCGTATATTTGAGCTGTGTGGTGACGTCACGCAAAATGAACGAGAACAGAGAAATGAAGCAAACTTTTTTGGGCAATCAGCTCCACCAGCGAGATCAGGCGGACATCTGTGGGCGATGCCATGGGGTGTGAGAGAAGAAGACGGCAATGTTTGATAGAGCATTCATCTCGTAGGACAATGGGGCGACCTGTCCCCAAGCTCATTCTGGAACACGATCAGGCTGTGGAAAACAGCTTCACGGGAGAAACTTACTGATGATCGAACCAATAAAGACATAGCCAGATCCGCGCAGATACGACTAAATCATTATCTAGCTAAACTCTGCACGCCACACAGGTCTTACGTACCGAGGTCCCGCTCTTCTTCTTCGGAGCGTTGTTTCCACTTTTCATCTGCGAGTTTTTCTAGCGCGCGATGTAAACCGAGGTCTAGCGCCATGCGCATGGCATGACCACTTGGGAGCCATCCATTCGTGCTCCAGGCAGCAAGAAGTAACATCCCTGCCAGAGAAACGTTATCCACAAAATCTCAGGAATATCATAGAGGCTGCTCACCCATTACTGCTTCTTTCCGTACCACAGGACCGAACAGTGAAGATCTAGCAATGCCTTGAGCCTCTTCCAGGCACTTGTAAAACGTGGGGTTAAGAGGTGCATTTCCGCTACGGATTTTAGAGGCAATAGCAAGAATGGCGTCAAAGGTCCACGGCGTGCGTTCCGTGAGACTCTCAAAAGTATCGTAACTTGGATCAAAAAGTGGGATAAACAAATGGCAGCCTGCAAAGAAACTGTACAAGATGAGCATGGGCGAGAAGGTACTAGTCGACGAGAACTCACATATGGTAAAGCTCTCTGGCTTCGGATTCGGGAACGAGCCCCTAATAGACAACCCGGTTAGATTCGGATGAGATCAAAGGAAGGCCCCTGATAACGATACCGACCTTTTCAATGACGTGGGGGAACGCATTTCTCGGAATTGGCTCTGCTCTTGGCCGTTTTTTTACACTAAAGCCACGTTAGTTGCTAAAGACAATGTATGTTCCATCGAAGACGACCCACATGGGAGGGGTGGTAGAAGGTGCTGCTGCAGCCTCCGCGGCCGCATTGGCCAACCCTTGAAGGGCTTCGATAGGGGCATTGAGTGTCGCACGCGGGAGTGTATCCTCGGATTCGTCTTCTGATGACGCTGTGGTGCTTGGGACGATTCCATATGTGGCATACTTGTGCGGCTGTACGTATTGTTAGAGCTGCATGGCAGTGTAACGCCAGCCAGACGTACTGGAGGAGCGAAGCCGGGGAGAGGCGGAAAGCTTCAATGGGAAACGAATCAGTATGGTTCTCGGACGTAAATGTATCCAACATACCGACTACGAGGGGGGAAGGAAGAACCGACATCACGGCTAGATCCTTGGACAACATTTGCCATCGGGTAGTTGGACTGAACTTGACCTTGCACGGCAGACAGGATGCGGTCCAAGGACGATTGCATTCCAATCATTTGGCTTTGCATGACCTGTGAATGACGTTGCTCGAATGAGAACTCCTCCAACGATAGAGGCTTTGCAATGTACCAAATACTGGCCCTCGAGACGTGAAAGGCGCCTAAATTGACAAAGGTGAGCCACAGGAAAATTTCTCGACAGAGACACGATTACTCCACGCTAGCACCAGTTATTGGCTGCACAGTCTTCTTTTCTGGTTTCTCGAAGACGCATGGAGTGCCACTGAGCTGACATCGACGACAGGGTGCCTGTCCGAGACGATGCCGGGCCGGCGGGGAAGTCGGACCAGAGAGTTAGTGGCGGGACGATGATACAAGGGGTGGTCCAGAGAACTGACCTCTCCTTCACATCTGTTTTTGCCCTTTCTGCAAGCGGTGCATGCCCTGGCACCACGCTTCGGAATGTGCATGGAAGATTGAGACGAAGAGGGGAGAACCGATCCCTCCGCGGTCAACTGAGTCATACCCTGCTGAGAGTTGGTATTGATTGGGGTTATACTGTCTGTTCGACGTCGCTTTGAGGGGGCGTCAGAACTATTTGAGGTTGTGGCGGTAGGGGACAAGGACATGATGGAGGACGGTACGGTTGTGGAGATTATTGCCAGCGATGAAGCAAATTAGTTTCAGCAGGAGCAGGAGCCATCTTTTCCGACAAGTATCTTCTACATGCACGTGCGAACGAAACCTTCATGCCATCAATATAGTACTTTGCAGAGGTATTCGTTTACTCTCCACCTCTCACCCCAACCCTCCTTCGTGAGCGCTCTCTGCCACATTCCGCCCGTATATATTCCGTTCTTACTAGTGCGGAAAGACTCGCATCTCTTCCCTGCGATCCCACGGTACGGCTCACCGGATCAACTCGCCGCATTCTGACGCTTCCGTCAGGTACGGTACACTACCTTACATCAAAAAATCAGCATCACATCCGCACTGCTTGGCTGGTCCAAACAACTGTTAGTGGCGCTCGTGATGTTTTAAACCACTCTGGTGCAGATAGGCTTCGGAACTGTCCATTGGATCCCACCGTGTTCTTCTGCACGGCAACCGGATACGATATCCCCTCGGATTTCTCAAGCGCACGAAAACTGCGAGTCGGAATGGTTGGGACAGAGACCTTGACCAATGCCCATGTACGGAGTGGCCTGTTTGCACAAATCTGCCTTTCAGTCTAGTGTGGGCTCGTAGACTCGATTTTGTCGATCTTCGAGCTGATGCCACTGAAACACGTCTCTCTTGTTCGAGCAGAACGAACATCCTTAACTCCGCTAACTGACCAAAACGATTTCGGGCGCAACAGATTGGTCTTATCACGCCACGTCGGCTCGCCGAGTATGCAGCATGCCCAGGGTCGAATAGTCCTGAGCGGAGACGAGAACCTGATTTAATTTCAATAATTCAATGACTAGCAGAAGATACAAAAGATTCGACCCAAAACGCGGCCTTGTGTGACCTATTGGCGGAGATGGAGATACGCACAGGTATTTAGGTTACTGTATGTTGAACAAACTTAGATCTCGTATTTCTTCCGTACGGTATAATATCGGATCTATCAAGGAGACGCCGGAGGCGGGGATGCCTCCCATTCAATGGGAACTTCTTCTTCAACGGGCTGGGTTTCCTCGGCGGGAGCCGCCTCAGCAGCTTGGCTTTCGACCAGAGTGGCGGTTTCTGATGGAGGAGGTACTTCTGACATGTCAGCATCTGGAACCTGGAGAACCGACGCTGATACATCAATATCATTTGGTCCGGTTTCCTCCCCCTGCTTCGCCGATTTCCCCTTTTCAGCTGATTGCTTCAGAGGGAGCCCGAATAGGGTGGTCTGCCTAGACAAGTCTTTCCTCTCCTTGTCTTTCCCTTTCCTGTTTACAGCACCTGAATGAATTTTTGTCAAAGTCCGGATGTTGCAAAGAGACGCAAGCAGACAACTTACGTTGTTTGTTTTGATCAACCTCAACAGCTTCAACCTTGTTGAAAAAACTCTCGCTCTTTTGAATCGCTTTGGAATGATCGGGTTTCCGTGCGAATGGATTCTTCTTGTTGTCCAGTCCAGCAGATTTGCGAGCAAACGGATTGTCCCCTAGACCGCATTTGATCAGTTTCTTGGATCCTCTTGGGAACCTGCTCACGTTTGGGAGAAGGTATGTTTGCGTATGTTTCTATAACTGCCTGTCGCTTGGCATCGGTATCGAAACCATTTGATGCAAAGTCATCCTCTTCGTCACGTTTCCTCTTCGCATCAGCGGAACCCGAATATGTGGTTATTGGAGCATATCGTGCGCCCAGTAGTCCAGCAGTTACGTCCGAGCCAGCGAATTTCGAACGCTCAATGGTTCCTGCTGAGCGCGTCAAACCCGGTCTCTCGATTTTGGGAGGAGGGTCGAAATTTTGCAGTAGCTTCGGTCGTTCCATGTATGCATCTTCCTGTTCCAGCCGTTGCCTCCGTTGCCTTGCCTCTTCCACGGGGCTCGGACCTTCTTCGCGCCACCGCTTGATCGTGTCGATCTTCTCCTGAAGACCTAGTAGTTTATAAAATCCTGCAAGCTGACTGGCAGCCGTCATGGAATGAGTAAAGTGCAAACGCCTGGTTAATTCTAGAACACGAGGAGCCTTGTCCGCTTTGCAGGCAGCTTGAATGAGCTTAAGGATCGATTTATCGAGTTCGACTTCTCGCTTATCCAGCTCTGATGATGTCAATTCATCACCGAGGGCGTCCCGGGCCAGATTAATGTGTATCCGTTCTCGAGCAAGGCTTCAAAAATATAAGCAATAAGAAAGGAGGATACAACGTTACGTACCTCTCTTCAATAGAAGCTTCGACAGTATCTTTGTTTCGAAAGGGGAGTCTAACAGGCAGTTCTTGGGTAAGCGGTCTCGGAAACCCCGGGTGTTCTTGTCTGCCCTGTGACAAAGTATAGGTCTTATCGAAGAAGTAAATAAATCAAATATGTACCTTTAGGATAACGCATGTCAGAGTATCTTGCGATAAGCCAACTGGCCAATAAGATTCGTCCTTCCCTTGCTTACGTTCAAGCGTATTAGTATCCAATAGGCGTGCCCAGGTAGCACGGTTAGGCCGACGAAAATTGATCATCATATGTACGAATCCGGCGGAGTCGTATATCGCGGGAGCCTATGACAGACGCGTCATTATGTTTGTACAGTGACGACGACAAAGCGCACCCCTTCAGTAGTGATTCCAATCCATTTAAGCACGTGGCCTTTGGGAATCGGTAATGACTTCGCTTGGAGCACTTCAAAGTCGTCGAAAGATACCAATGTTGCCACCAGCCCTTGTGAGCCTAGCAGAAAATGATTGAGCATAGTAACGCATAGATAATAACTACTCACCGTCAATGGTAGTGGCGCCTGGCCTGTGTACAACCGCCACGTATTCCTCTCCAGCAGCCATGGTCACGTACTCGCCTTCCAGACCTAACACGATGCGCTCAAGACCTGACCCACTCAGGAACGTGAGGTCTCCGGCGCTGGTAGCGATCACAATGTTCCCTTGACCCTGGATATCCCCTCCGGAGGACGACGGATCTCGCAATGAACGCAGAGGTCGTTCTCCTCCAGTGGCCAGACCAAGGACATGCTGACCCGAAGGAAGAATGTAAGTCCAGTCACCCTGAGCCGACCAAGTTCCGTAGGGCTTGTATAGCACCTGAGCAGGGTGATCTTGCTCAGGAGGACAAGCAAGAAGCGCGCCGCGTTCACCTAAGCAGTACCTATCAACAGAAATAGAATAACAGACGTCCAGCATGCATACCTAGATATCCCACATTGTATTTAAAAGGATCCGAAAAATGGTAGCTCTTGCGTGCTGAGAGGTCATGGAAACCAACATTGACTATGTGATGTGTGTCCTGGTCTGTGACGTCAACCCATCCGACCATGTTGTACGCTACGGTCGGATGGGGGTCAGGTGGGGTAAGCATTTGTGCGCGAAGAATACAGGCTCACCAAGGTAGCGTTTTTTCCCTTCCATTGGTGTTGACCCTGGCTGGAAAGCTGACTGTGCCTTTGTGATGCTCACTGTAAGGTCACTTTTGAGAAAGCACAACGTTTTATCTCAGTGAACATACCCATTTCCTTCACGAACCCATCCCTTGCCTGCCTCTCACCATGTTCATCTTGGCCTCCAACGCCGATGTCGTCGATTATCCAGTCATCTCCATAGTCATCACCGGCTCCAGGACCACCAGGGTCCCCGTTGACAGGATCCTCCCCCCACAATGTTGGTGTGGACTTACGCTTGGCAGAGACCCCCTGCACACCACTTGTGGTAGACACTTTTACAGGGTCAGGTGATCCTGCCGGAATTGGATCCCTCCACCAAGTCAGAATCCCTCCTGTGTCTGCCCATGCAAGGAGGTTCTGGGACGGTGAGAATGCAACCTGAGTGATCAACGCCTCTGGAGAACCTGCATGTCTATCAAGATAGTGTGAGATCTCTTTTTCCGTGTGCACGCCTTCTGCTCACCTCCAAAGAACATGCTTAGTCTGAGTGCTCCAGATCAAAACACCTTCTTTACAGGCACTCGCAAGATACACTCCGTTAGCCGAAAGCGCAAGTGCCGTTGTAGCGCCTGTTGCGTTTGGGTCAGACAGGCTAAAGGCCTTGTCCCAATTCGGTCGCGAAATGGCGGCGATTTCTATACGAAGTGCGCCTCAGTGGGTTAGACGAGCAAATAAAACACCGAATGTACCATGAGTCCTAGAAGGAACGAAGAAAAGCTGTCCAGACGGATGCCATACTGCAGAACAATCGTGCATGAACTCTGATGACCTGGGTTGGCGTGACTCAGTGAAGGAATGGGACGAAGCGCGACAGATGATATTACTCGGTATCTGCTACGGCTGGAATGAAGCCATCAATGAGCTTCTCGACTTTTGCCTCAGGTTCGGAGACATCCCACACAGTGATTGCACCGTCAGCTCCACTAGCGGTCTGTAGTGCGTTAGTCCGCGGGTCACTAGTAGACACACATGAATGCACGAACAAGGAGGGTGCCTGAGGGATGCCATGTCAACTTTCGAACACATTTCTTATGGCCACTTAGGACTTGAACATTGGTGACCTCCGTCAGTTCCACGATTTTCACTGATGTTTCACTGAAGGTCATCAGCGAAATCGATATGAAGAATGGTTACAAGCGCACTCTGTCGCAATAGCAATTCGCTTCCCTGCGGGATCGACTGCAACCGCCCGGATACATGCACCAGCCGCATTCATTACCAATCCCTGGATGTCGGGTTTTCCGTGAAGATAGCTGCGAACCTCCGAGTCTTTACTTCCGGATAGCCAGGAGTCATTCTGACGCAATACAAGTCCAGCGTCGCGATTATATATCAAAGGAACGATTCACGACAGAAGGGACGTACGGAACATGCGATGGTTGTTATTCCCTCGTCAGCTTCGTACGCGACTTCTGGTTCCTGGTATTGATCCTTATCCATCTGCCATATGCGCACCAAGCTGTCTGAGCCACCAGTATATGATAGCCTTGACATGATGGGACGGGAAAGTTATGGGACATCCCATGGGCCGTTAGAAAACAGAACCTGCGCACATGAAAATAGCTCACTTTCCATCCGGAGAGAAAGTAACACACGTATATCCGGGTTCATGAGCAGAATTGGTGAACGTTTTGCTTGTGCTTGCCATGATCAACTTGACGTTCGAGTTCAAGACTTGTGTCGCGTACTACCAGTCACGCGACCGTGACATCATTCACATAAACATTGGCAGACTAACAATATTAACATACTGTACTGAACATACTCATACAATCAGACAGGTATCTAATAGCTTTCTGAAGACATCGTCAAGAACCTCTCCCTCCGGACCTCCAAAGCCCCGAAATGTCAAGCGTCCCAAAGGTCGCCCCAATTGTTTTCTCTTCTGCAAAAAGCATAGAACAACATCCCAACCAAAGTGTGGGCTGTCAAATTCTAACGTACAAAGCTTGGGAAACGCATCGCTTCTTGCATCATGGGTGAGGTACATCAGCACCGAGTCCACGCTATACCTAGACAGGGAAAGATGTTCGATATTCGGCGCGGCGCGGACGAGGGCGCTCGCGATATCGAAACCGGCGAACGGGCTAACAATGGTGAGGTGGCGGAGGGAAAGAAATTGAGGTGCCTCCCGCTTGAGGTGCCGTAAGAATAGCTGGATTTCTCTCGATGATGCAACATCGGTAAAATCAAGGACAAGCTCTTCTAATGCTGATGTGATAATCGTCTCCATGAGCCCCGTCAGATAGACTCGCGAGATGTCAGGGCCAGGTTTGAGCATCAAGAATCGCAATGAGGGAATTTCGACGATGTCTGTCGGATGCAAACGTTCGAAATCGACGGCCTCATCGAGAAGTGTGAGGCGAGAAAGGGACTGCAGTCTAGACATGAGGTCGAGGAAGGTTGGTGCTGGGAGTCCGAATGCCGGGAGTCCAGCCAAAGTAAGGGAGTTAAGAGTTTGAAGAGTTTTTATTGGCATAGTGGTCGAGATTGATACTAGTTCCCCGAGCTCCATGTGCGCCAACTTCGGAAATGAGGAAGAGGAAAACGTGGTCTCCACATTGCACGGATGATAGAGGACAAACTCCTCTAACAGAGGTGCGCGACTGCGGCCAATACCTTCTAACAACTCTGGAACAGAGACGTTGGTGCGTATCTCCAGACGGCGACAGACGTGCATGTGATTGAGTATGGTGGTGGTGATACGCGGGTAATCTGCCGAATAGGCTTGTCGTGGATGAATGTCGCAAACGAGGTATTGTTGGAACGTAATAATCAATGGCAAGCCCCGCGACCGGGTAACATACAGGTTGACCAAGTCAGCCGACTGTTTGACATAGAGGCGGATGTGCGTCCAAAGAGATGGTGTCCCGATGGCTACCGCTCGCCAGTACTTTGAGACATGAGACAGCAAGAGCTCAGGCCCGACCATTTGGCGCTCCTGTTGGTCGTCCTTCAAATGAGATGACTGATATTCCACGAAAACGCCCGACTGCTCGACCACTTTCTTGAAAATCATTCCTAGAATTTCGACTGGCAATATAGAAATATCTGGATGGGTATCCCCAGAGCCTGAGAGCAGTTTCTCAAGGGCCGCTGCCTTGTCATACATGACATCCAATGCACGCTCTGACTTTCGTATCCTTGACATGAGTTCAGCAAGCTCTTTTTCCATGAGCGAGTGAGGTGGATTCATCTGAATAGAGGAAAGGAACATCATGATTGTCTCGCGTTCAAGAAAACACAACTCACCTTCGGGATTGGGGAATTGTTCAGCTATGTCTGTCCGGAGGCGAGGCAGCAGCATTTATACGAAATTCTTTCGAGGCAGTGACCTAACCGATGACTGGCTGGTGTTCGCGCATTAGCACGGAAGCGAGATACACGAACCATCTCGGCATGTTGATATGTATGTATGGTATCGTACAAAAGTCTTGGCGACACACCTTGACGAAAGAGGTAGGATGATTATTCGCTCGTCATAACGGGACTAGTAGCAGTCAGCTAAACACTGTGGGCTGGTAAACCAAATCAGTTTGCCAGTGGTCAGAGTTGTTTCAGCTCACATAGGACTATGAGATTCTGGCACACGTTTCGATATTCGAGCTTTGCTGACGATGGCTGTAAAAGGAGTCTTCCGCCGCATACATGTGATGCATTACAATCTTGCTTCAGAAACACGTTGCAAAGGCGAAGCAGATATCGCAATACAGGTCATAAGCAATCATGCTGCGTCAAATGTCATTTTGCCGGCATCAGCGCACCCTCGGCAGGTACATAATTTGTAGTCCGGTCTTACCTTACCACAACCTTGCATTGAACAACGCGAGGCGATAGGGACTCATCGAAGGCGTCTGCGGCATGCAATACCTTAGGAATTACATATCGCATTGGGTAACGGTGATCAAGCAGCTCGGCTAGTATTTTTGTGTTGCTCTCGGTACCGAATCGGAGCGTCGTCGTCTTCCTTGCGAGGCGTTCAATTGCCAAATAGAACAGTCTTGTAATTGTGAGTATACGATACATAGCGTCAGCTCGGCAACCAACCATCGCCGGTAATGACTGGCTGCAGCTTCGATTGCATAGCGCGTGATTCGGTCACTCCCAACATGCGAAAGTGGGGTATGTCAATTGTGACGGAATTTAGGATGATTCGCCTTCGCTCATTATTCGTTTTGACATAAGCGTCAAATTTTCGAACAGTAGAGCACATTTCCCTGGACGGTAATCGGGATGCCAGTGGAACGAGGAGGAACCGAGCCAAGCATGACTCGCCGGACGAACTTGAACAAGGCAGAGGCGAGCACGAGCGTCGAGCGGGTAGACAGTGCCGGACGGAAGAGGTGAGTGCGTGGATGAAATGAGGTCAGGATCGCGTTCCTAGATAGTGATGGACGAAACGAGAGAGAGGCACGGGGCGGTGACGTAACGACGATGCGTTCCACCGAAAATGCCATGGAAGGACTCCAAGTATTGAAATAGAGCGTGCCCACTCGGTGCGCGAAGGAGACGATACGCAACGACGTTCGTTTTCGGGCGTGCGAGGTTCGGGCCAGAATTTCAAGTTCAAATTTTATTCTCTAGACCGCTTTTAGCCGGCCGCCGTGTCCCGCTGCAAGCAAATTTTCAATTTCTTGCTCATTCAGAAGCTAGAAAGTGGTAGCATGAACGACTGAAGACCAAGAAAGGAATACGTAGACTCCCTAGCTAAGGGCATGAGATACTGGAAATCGAACATGCCAGCACAATATTCAGAACAGGAAATACAGTTATTCACAACCTTGCCTTTGCCCTCGCATCCACTCCCTCTTCCTGCTTCATCATTTTCTCGAAATCTCTGTATCTGTAGTATAGCTTGAACGACTCTGGATTTGAAACTGTCCCACTCGGGGTGACATCTACACCTGAGATAATTTGCTTCACTGCAATCTCGATCTTCTTTCCGTTCACGGTGTACTGCCGACGAGAACATCAACTACAAAGTCGATCAGAGAACACAATCACTTACTGGTATATCTTGCACTTCGAATATTCCTGCAGGTTCGTGCCTCCTGCTCAAGCCTTCCCGGATCACGCGCCTAATCGTCCCTCTCAACTCCTTCCCAAGTTTTCCTTTGTGTCCCACCTTCATCTTCAAAAATAGGAGTACTCTTTCGTCTTCTTCACCTTTTCTCCGTTGCCCTACGCACAGAGCATCTTCCACAGCCTCCAGCCCCGGAGTCTCGCTATCGAGAAGCTTATAAATTTCTGCGCTTCCAAAACGCACGCCGCTAGGATTCAAAACCCCATCACTTCGTCCCAGAAAAACGAATCCGGAGGTGGTAGGGTTACGAATGACAAAGTCGCCGTGCCGCCACACCGGATTACCATCAGGGCTAGCTGGGAAAGAGCGGAAATAAGCCGAGAGGAACTTGTCGTGCGTGGGAGTATCATTCAAGAAATACAACGGGATCGATGGATGTGGGCGGGTGATGACGAGTTCTCCAGGTGTACCAGAACTGGCAGGGATAGCCTGACCTGACGGTGTATAAACAGAGACTGCCATGCCGAGGGCCGGGCCTTGAAGTTCTATCAGAGATCATCAGCATTGGCAACTGATGAAAAGAAGAAATTTACCCCCGGAATAGAGAGGGAATGACAACACAGATGTCACGACTGTATCATCAATTGAACTTAGTGTTGGTCTCAGCACGGGCAGAGAGGGCCTGGGTACTAACAAGAACAACACACGTCTGTACCTCCGCTCGAACTTCCAATATGCAGATTCCCCCCGAAAGCCTTGTGAGTCCAAGTCATGAGTTGGGATGTCAAAACAGAGCCCGTCACCATTATGTCGCGGAGGCCGGTAAACGGTGTGGATGGCGAACCGATAGAGAGCGGATCAATGTTGCGCGTTTGCAATTCTGAGAGGAATCGCGGGGAAGTACCGAGTAGTGTGACCCTACATGACCACGGAGTGGTAGATGAAGCAATTTGAAGGAAAAGGAGGAGCATACATGTCTTACCCTGCCCAATCGATGAATCTCAGGTATTCCCTCACATCAGGGTAAAATGGCGAGCCTTCGTACAATACAATGCGTGCTCCACACGCAAGGCCCGAGAGCATGAACGGCCACATCATCCATGCAGTCTGCAATTTAGGATATGAGATTACAAATTGCCAAGTGGGGAGTTTACGCACAGTGGTAAATTGAAAGTATACGTCAGTCGATATCATTCCAAAGCCAATGTTGCAGTCCTTCTTGGTATTCATGAGCGCACCCTTCAAAACGCCAATAAACATCGAGTCGATCGTATCAGTAAAATCCTAACTCACCCCGGCAGCATGCACAATACATTTAGGGGGGCCACTTGTTCCTGAGGAGTATAATATGTACAGAGGGTGATCAAAAGGCAGTTGTTCGAACGTCAATGGGTAGTCTTCGGCCGCAGATGACGGGGTCAGGAATGCATCAATAGTGACACTATTTGCACATGGGAACGGTCAGGTGATTCAGGACATCCGTAAGTATGGGACCAACCAGTTAGGGACTTGAACCAAGTTTCCGGTCCTATCACTTCTCAAGATGACGGCCGTCTCTAGCCCGTAGCCACTTGCCCTTAGATCACTGACTACGTCTGCAATCTTTTGGGTGATGTTGATTGTCTTTCCTGCATAAACTGTCTCGGAAGAAGCGAATAGGATCTTTGGACGAATTTGACGGTATCGATCAAGAATCCCAGAGGTACCCATATCCGTTGCCGTGCTGGAGAATATAGCACCGATAGAAGCAGCAGCGAGAGCTATGACAACGCCGGTAATGGAGTTCGTGATAATAGCTGCCCGTGATGAATATACCCACGACATAGTCGAGCGATCAATGTCAGTATCGTTCGAAAACATGGAACAGAAGCCGATCGAGCATACCAGCAACGGTATCGCCAACGCGTACTCCGACCCTCTTCATGCCAGCAGCCATGACACGTACCATTTCTCTTAGTTCATGGAATGTATATTGCTTGACATTACTGAACTGAGCCTCACCAGGCTTGGCGGGTAGAAGGTCGTACTCATAGGCTGCTGTGATAGCTATTGCGGAGTCATCCTTCCAGAGTAAGTTCTCCGCATAGTTGAGACGTGTGCCGGAGAACCAAGATGGACGTTCTGGAATAGCGCCAGGAACGATTATCTTTGATGAGGGTCAGAACGTCACTGAACTTGGCAAGGAATGAATCATACTTGGTCCGGTCGAGGAGGAACGGATGCTATGATACCCATGAAATCCCATAAATCAAGCCAGAAAGTATAAGAGGACACCGAATAGGCATGGAGATCATTGTAGTCCTCTGCAACGCACCCCCAGTTTGAATGATAGTCACCACGGGGAACTTAAAAACGGCACTACAACAAACCCACTCAGCTTCAATCCTCGCTTCATGTTGATTTCCTTCCTCAGCTTCTCGCATACTGCATGACCTGGCTGCGGAGGGGTCCAGAGTAATCTGGATTCATCAAAGTTGTATGCCGCAGGAGATGCCATCCAAGTCGAAGGATTCAGAGTGAGTTCAGAACGAGATTACTAGTCACGAGCACACTGGGGTGAAGCTCGATGAAGCTCGACGAACCACGGCAGCTTATATATGTGGATAGGTATAAAGTGCCATTTTTGTTACACCAAGGCCGCCGCTTTACGTGAAAATCCGCGGGAACGAGGAGGTAATACTTACCGTCATTCACACCAAATTCACACAAATAACTCTTCGAAATCTCGATCGAATTGTAGAACACACACATTGGTAGAAACTAAGTTATCAAGTGTCTTGTTCACTGTCTGAACTGGCGACATCACTACCCTCATCGTCTTCCCCCCCGTCACGCATCATCACGTCTGGGGACCTTGACGAGCTCCGTGCAGGAACCTTACCGACATCCGGTTTAGCGGCAGCAACGAAGCCAGATAGTATGGCAGATCCTCCGCCCTTCTTCGCTTGAGCATTCTTCCAAGCATGAGCCATTTTCAGGATATTGAAAGATGCTGGGTTGACTTCTCGCTCGTCGTCGGCAAATACAAGCTCCCAGTCTAACACACTGTTAACCGCACGCTTGATAAAAAAAGAGGTGAAAAACCATACCTTCCACGACCTGACCCGTCTCCCTGTCGACGTGTTGTTTTCTGCCAACTATTGGCATCATGCCTTGTACCCAGGACATATCGGCCTCGGTACCGTTGGCGTCTTCGAATGCTTTCCATGCCTCGAGTAAAGCAACTCGCTGAAAACACCGAGGTTATCATCTGACCTGGGAGTTTTGTGGACGCAGACTTACCTCGGCCTTGAGGCCTTTATTTTTGAGATCTTTGTAGCCGCGCTCAAATACCTGCCGAGCGAGAATGGGATCTCCTGCAACCACACGTGGTTCTGCATCTTCATTCTCCTCTTCCTCATCCCTTATCGCTCTGGGGAGTGGTATACTCGAACCTTCGAATTCCGCGTAAGAGATCCATACTTTGTGGTGACCACTCAGCGAGATAAGACGTTCATATAATGAACGCGCCTTCTCACGGTCACCTTGCTCATCGACTTCGAAATCAATGTATGCTTTCCACAGAATTTCTGGCATAGAGAGCGATGACTGTGAGACTCCAAGTTCGAAGATCGCTTCTGCACGAGCAAAGTCTTCTAACGCCGTTTCCAGCTCAGCATATTTGATCCACGCAGCAGAATTGGTTGCGTCATACTGTTCAAGAGTGTCATGGTAAGCCGCAGCAATAGTAATTATCACGGCGTTGAAGTTCACCTCCAAGTATTTCTCGTAGAGTGTACGAACCCGATCGAACTCCCGTAACTGGTCATTGATCAGCGCATGCAGAAAGGAAAACAACTCGTACTTTCACTTACGTCCATTTCAACCTGAATGTAGCCTTTGAAGAGTGCCTCCTTGGAGCACATTCCAATCCCACTACCCAGCAACCTACGGGCTGCAGGAAGGTCAAGCTGCCGCACCTCAAAACGCGCAGCCATGATCCACAACTTGGCGAAGGTGAACTGTTTGTGTGGAACGAGGTTGAGTGCTGTTCGATAGACCTGCCGAGCACGTTTGTAATCCTGGAAAGGAGTATTGAGTAACGAGACACTTGAGCATGGAGAACTGTACCTTGGACTCTATTTCTTCAAATAATGCATAATCTAGCCACAAGAAGATATACCGTCTCCAATGTCGCTTTTCTTGACCAGGTGGGACATGCGATACAGCACGCTCGTACACCTCCCGAATCCGTTCTACAGCAGCGTCCTCTTCCTCCTTTGACCCGCCTTCATCCCTCAAACTTCGCAAGGCCTCCTCTTCGAGTCTTATGTAGTCAAACCATACATCGTAGTTGCGGCCGTCGTGAGCCACTTCCTCTTCGTACTGAATTCTCCGTTTTCCCAGCACAGTCGATTCCAGGACGGAACGAGTGCCGTGTTGCTTTTCGAATTTGGTAAACGCGGCGTATAATGTTCCCGATTTCGAGCGAGGTAGACGTTCGAGAGCAAACTGGACCTAGTCGTTAACAGAAAAAATATACATAGTTCAGCAAACCTTGCCTTGAAGATTACACGAGCACGCTCGTATTCCTTCAAACGAGTCTCCATCTTGGCAAAAGCATTGAATACTGCCTGGGCCTTTTCAATCTGTTCCTCTTCATCGCCAAAGAATTGTAACGCGGTTTGAAAGACTTCTCGCGCCTTATCTAGTTTCCCCCTCTCCTCCTCGAATTTTGCCCATTTCACCCAGACTCGCGGCTCCGGTCGAACAGCTATCCAGCGCTCGTAGATAACGCTGGCCCTGTCCAGCTCGTTATACCTCTCCTCCATTTTGACGAATGCCTGCCATGCTTTGTCGTCTGGTTCCCATTTCATCCAACGTTCAAAGACTTGGCGTGCTCCGGGAACATTCTGGAGCAGCTCTTCCAAATAGACGTACTTGTACCACAGCTGGTCCACACGAGGAAGCAATGTCACGGCACGATCGAAAAGGTTACGGGCATGTTGTACGTTGCGGGATTTCAGCTCCATCTCGGTGTAGCTTAACCACAGTTGCACGCTCCGAGGGTCGACATCCAGTGCGCGTTCAAAGACTGATCGTGAGCGATCAAACTCATTTTGACTAGCCTAAACCAGGCGTAAAGAGTGAATTGGAACAAATGTTTGCGAGCGAGACATACCTCCCAGTTAGCATACTGAGTCCATTCTTTTCTGCGAGACTGTCGGTCAATGTGAATGAAAACAATGCGGATGGACATACATGCTGCCCCTTGTGCGCCGGATCCGCTCCTCGAATTCTCTGCGCTTCCTTCCTCGATACTCGTGAAGCTCTTCGAAATCCTCGACGCGTTGTTTTGGAGCACGGAATGTTGATTCTTGTCTTTCTTGAGCCTGAAGGGCGACAATAAGAATACAATCCACACGCTGTGTATTGACAGAAAATGTACCTCTCGTAGGAGTTGCTCGGCGGTGATCTTTGATGAAATGTAAGTATGATGTACCCGGTAGAGGGCAAATTCGCACTTACTTGGACCGCTGCTGGGGCCCTATTTCTTATTCTGCGCAGATTTCAGCACTGTACGAATCATGGGAGAAAACAAATGCACCTTGGTGCCCTGCCGTCTTGCATGATGTCCTACCGCGTCGTATGAAGTTCGAGTAGAATTGAATGATACCGGGTATAAACACAGACAAATATACAACGATCGAGGAGCCGCACCAGTACAGTACGGACAATTGTTACGCCTCACTGGTTCAAAACTTCTTTTACCCCTCTGCTACCTAGTATCCTCTCCAGCTTAAACCAGTCGTACCGACAGCAAGCCACACGACAAGTTACATCGCTAGGTTCCACCTCATCATCAAGGAACGGATAAGTCAGAAATTCAGTGAAAAACTGAGGATGGGTAGGTGGCCCATAGAAGAGGATATTGCGAATGCCTCTGATCTTGTAGCTGGAGATATTTTTGAGCGACTTGTGAGTGCAAAATACACAAGAAACTTACCGGCGATGAAAATGGAATCGTTCACTAATCAGCAGGAACGCCTTCTTTCCAGAGAAAAACGCCTGGCGGGCGCGGGATATATCTTGGTTCGAGGAGTACCTGTTCAAGAAGATAAGTTAATAAAACTCCCATCCACCGGCAAAGCATGCGGCGAGACTTAAAGGACAGTGCAGTGACGAAAATGTGAAAATCTTACTCGGAAAGCACAGTGAAACTGATGCCACTCATTTTTCTAAAGTAATTATGAACTCGAATGAAGTCAAAGGAGGATGGGATAAACACGACAGTGTTCGCGCTTTGCACCGCTGATTTCAATACCTTGGGTAGAAGCTGTACGTCATAGTGAGAATACCGCTGGTTAGACCAGGTGATGAGACATACTTGAGTGGTAAAGTAACTAAACCTCTTGTCCGCCTCCTCCCTCACATCCAGGCAATCAAAGGTCAGGAATGACTGTGAGAATCAGCAAAATTTTACAAGATATAATGGCACACAGAACACACATTGTCGATTCCTTCTGGGACCTGTAATACTGGCCATGATTTTTCCGACCTCATCTTTCCCTCAATATTCTTGAGGGAAGTATTATATAATGAACGCGTTTCGGGCGTTTCCAATGGGGACAGGAGGATGGATTGTCTGAGATATGCTGAACTGAGTGGCAACCGGAGAGTTAGACGGGCATGTCAATGGCTACTGCGGCCAGCTGATCCAAGTTATGCTTACAATCCATCGAGATACCACGGTTTGACGCGTGAAAAGTCGGCATCATGCGACTCCTTGGGAAGTTCATTCAAGCGAGAAAGAACAAACTAAACGAATGTAAGCTGCATGGTAAAAACACACCAGAGCGTATACTTGCCTGCACATGATCCCAATTTTGCATCGTGAGCGCATTCATTTGGTCAATGATTAGAATCTCAATCGATGAGAGGAAATCGGAATTCCTGTAATAAACAATAGGGGTTATGTTCCTCTCCTGTACATCGTGCAATAAGTGGACACGGACTTTTGTTTCTCAATTGACATTCTTAATCCCAGTGGGCTGGCAAGAATTATGTCACACTTGTAGAAGTCGGAGAAAATCTTCACGCTGTTCCTGGTCATCTTGATGCCAAGCCTGAAGTCATCATCCACATTTCCTTTGAACATCTCCACGTGGTCTGCGGGATATGTACCAGGTGGCGCAGTAGCGAGTTTATCTATTGCATCAGGAGGTAAGCCATATTCTCTTAGGAAACGAGAATGATTTTCGATTTGAAAAGATGATGAGGGTGTGTGAGCCGTCAACGCGTTCACCCAAGAAAGCGCAGAGGAACGATACGGGAGGAGAAAGAGGACAGATGGGCGAGTAAAGCCCTGGTCTTGAACGTCTTCTGGGGGGTCAGTGGAAGTTGACCTGGCGTGTGAGATACGATTGTTGTTTTTCAGTAGGCGGCGGCGTTTTCTAAAACGGGTCTTAGAATTGTATGTTGAATAACTTTATAAGCTTACTTGGTCACATGGTCAAGAGCATGTAATGTAATTACTTCGCGAATGCATTGATGATGTTCGAGTGCAACGGAAGGATGGTAGAAATCAAGGTGAGCAGAAAGGACCGAGAGTAAGGCATCCTGGATTCGAGTGTGTTCTGCCTCAAAGTGAATAAAGGGATCAGAAGAGAGCAAGGGGAAAGGGTTAGCACCTGCTTGTTGCTTGCCCTGCCGAGCCTTGAAAGAATTAAGCAGACGTTCTGAAACCTGCCATGACGAACATCACATATGTCAGAAAGAATATGTGAGCAAGCGCACTGTGGATTTCTTGTCGCGACTCTGCTGAGGTAAGGGTCTGTCAGGAAGTGTGCTAGCAATAACGTCGAGATTCCCGATTTTCTCTCTATGGGACAGCCAGTGCTTTTGATCTACCACTGTCCTGTTGTGGACCGTCAAAAAATCTGGACTTGGACCAAAGTGATGGTCATATGGATCGTGAACTTGTTGGGAACCTTGGCTTAGCTTCTTTGAGCGATACGACGGGAAGAGGCTCACATGCTGGATTGTTTTGATCGCCTTGATTATCATCCGAGTCCTGATCATCCGCATCTGGGTCCTCCAAAGTGGCTTCGTCTGCGAGCTCGGAGGGATTTCGTTCGGGCCGTGGAGTAATTGCCGCGGAATTGAGACATCTACGTTTGTTTAGCTTCTCTCGCGGATACGAGTCTGCCATGGGACGTTTTCTGCTCTTGAGTGCTGAGACATTTAAGAGTGTCAGTAAGCGCGTAGTCGGGTCGTTCGCATCTTCTGGATCCATTTTGGAACGAATGAAAACACTCGGAGCACATTCATAGTATTGTCACGGCACGTGACCAGACGCACTTACGTCCATCGCAGTGTAGCAGCTTTCACGGCGTTCGGTTTCACTCTACATCTGTGATTCTCCATGCGTGTTCTTTGTGTTGCGGAGAAACCTTCCATTTCTAGATCCATCAGTCAGATTTTGTCCGGTGGCCGCGTCGAAACAGTAAGTCGAACTCGTAGTTGCATTTCCGCGCTTTGAACGACCTGTGGCCCACATACAGCGTGCAACACAGAACCGCTTCATCAAGAATTTCGACTTTGACTATCCTCAAACAAACTCACAGTTTACAGTCACCTCTGTATCAGGTCATCTCACCGCTTGTGATTTCTCTGATGCCCACCGTCAATGGCATTCCTGTGATCCCTTTACTCTCTTTGAAGCACCTATAGAAAGATTCATCTCCAACGAAAACAAGACCATAGAACGCAACTTGATGACCGAAGCACGCAGGGCGCACACTCTGATGATTTGGACGGATTGTGATAGAGAAGGTGAAAACATTGGATGGGAAATTATGACCGTATGTCGCAAGGCGAAACCCAATATTTTGGTCAGGCGAGCCAGGTTCAGCGCCATCATACCCCAGTTTGTCTCTACTTATTCTTCTCGTGTCGAGTAAGGCTACAAACCTCTTCTAGGCAAATTCATCGTGCGGCTCAGCAGCCAGTGGATCTCGACCTAGCACAAGCCGCAGCCGTCGAAGCTCGCATCTCCTTAGATCTACGCATCGGGGCAGCATTCACACGGATGCAAACTTTGACCCTTCAGAACCGTCTTCCCCAGTTCCGTGGGCGCGAAGTTGTTTCTTATGGTATCGAACTATTCATAGTGTACCCGGTGATACTCTTATATATGCAGTTCATATTCAGGCCCGTGCCAATTTCCAACGCTAGGCTTCGTGGTGCAAAGATACAACCAAGTGAAGTCCTTCACTCCGGAAGATTTCTGGCACATCCTTCTCTCGTTGAATCGTCAAATCGGTGGGGAAGAGCAGAAAGTCGATTTCACGTGGAAACGTGGGCACCTTTTCGAAGTAGACATCGTGAATGAGATATACGAAGACATCATGGTAAATTTGCATGCCCGAGTGACGAAAGTCGTGCAAAAGAATACAAAGAAATGGTGAGTATGCCATTTTCGTCCTGAGTAATACTCATCAATATGCAGGAAACCATTGCCGCTAACGACCGTCGAGCTTCAAAAGTCAGGATCACGGCTTCTCAAACTAGCCCCAAAGAAAATCTTGGATGTATGCTCCTTTGTTGACTTGTCCCGTTTGTATCACTAAAAGTAGTGTCAGATTGCCGAAAAGCTCTATCAACAGGGTTTTCTCTCATATCCGCGTACCGAAACAGACCAATATGATCCACAATTTGACTTCATGACCCTTGTAGGGAAACAAACTGTAGATCCTTCCTGGGGGGCATTTGCAACAGGGTGCGTCCGGTCAACTACCCTTTACAATCACTTGTTTAACTCATTGTATGTTCGTTACCAGTCTTCAACAGGGCGGCTTTACTCCACCTCGTCGAGGCAAAAATAACGACAAAGCTCACCCTCCAATCCATCCCACAGCTCACAAGGCAAATCTTGCAGGTGATGAAAAGAAAGTGTACGATTACATTACGCGGAGATTCCTAGCGAGCTGCTCGAAAGACGCGGAAGGATTCGAGACAACGGTTGAGGTGGCATATGGAGGGGAAGAGTTTTACGTGACTGGTTCGTTTTTTCTCATTTTTGACTGTTCAGAAGACTCATTACGGTTGATGTTGCAGGTCTGATCGTCTTAGCTAGGAATTACCTGGAGGTGTACCCCTACGACAAATGGACGAGCAAAGAGATCCCGGACTTTAGGGAGGGTGAAGAATTTGAACCAACGTCTTGCGAGATTAAAGAGGGACGAACGACTTCACCTACCTTGTTAACCGAAGCTGATCTTGTCGCACTAATGGACAAGAATGGGATTGGTATATCTCCTGGGTCCTGTCAATAACGTTTCTAAATATTGTCTTCGATACCACAGGGACAGATGCAACGATTGCACAGCATATTCAAACCATCATTGACCGAGAATACGTGATTGAGCGGATGGATGGTGCAACAAAACATCTACTTCCCTCAACGCTTGGCATTGGCCTGGTTGAAGGATACAACCAAATCGGATTCGACAGAAGTTTGTCGAAGCCTCAGCTAAGACGTGAGGTATGCGTAGCATTTATTCTCTTCTTCATCTATCGTGGCATCCGCGTGATGTACACGGTACTAGCTTGGAAGCAATGAATAATTACACCTCTGATAACATTTTGATAGACGGAACGAAGCATGGTTCAAGTGTGCGAAGGGGCCAAAACAAAGGCAGAGATGCTCGCGGAGAGCATTCAGCAATACAAAGACATGTATGTTATGGCCAAGAGAGAGTTTAACAAGGTCACCGAGGTAAATCTATCCGTTTATTACTGCTCCTTTCGATAACTTGAGTGTACTCAGAGTGTACAACGATACATTGAAGGGACTGCGGCACGCAATGCAGGCAACAATGAAGGCAATGGTGGGCAAGGCAGAGGTGGTGGTGGTGGTGGTGGTGGTGGAGGAGGAGGAGGAGGAGGAGGAGGAGGAGGAGGAGGAGGAGGAGGAGGAGGAGGAGGCGGGGGAGGGGGGGGGGAGGCGGGAGGGGAGGGTGATG